>JAQGAK010000911.1:0-46942 GCA_034696945.1 Lipothrix lubbocki | reverse complement strand
CGAATTGTCTAAAAATATTGCGAATTCAAGACTTTCAACACAACAATCGCTCATGTTTCATTTTGCTTTAAATAAAAATAGATTTCACTTTAAGCTTTATTAAGGTGTTGTATTAGTATAGTTTTCTAGTTGAATTGTCCTGAACTGATACTTTCAATTTTTTGTATTACATACATGCTTTCCAAAATGTGTATGTTAAGTAATTTTACTTAACACACACTAAGGAACTCTGATAGTTCGTAATTCTTTTGCTAATAATTTGTCACAAACATTGAAAATAATATGAAAATTAAGACTTATTGCAATAATACAACAATGCACACCAATGACAAAACTCTCAGAGAGCATCCAGTAATAATATTTTTTAGCCACAACATCAACACATGTTAGTAAGTACATCAAAATTGTTTTTATTAAATGTTTCCAACAAATTTCCTTTACAAACACACGTACAGCGATATCTATCCTGCATTTCGGGAGACACCGTGCCTTTGGAAAATATAATAGTAATAAATATTTCAAGGTTGAAGGTTCCTCCTTCCTCCTCCACGTATTATAACTCCAGTTTTTCCGCTTTTGATTATTCACTTTATCAATAATTTACAACTGCGATATGAATATGAATGTGAACACATCCGATGTAAAAACATATTACTTGTGGAGTAATGATTTTAATATTATTATGTTATTGATACTTTCATATGGTTTATAACTCCTAAGAATGAGTAAACATCTATAAATATTGATGATGATTGTCCTTGTTTATTTATTATTTAAATGGATAATTATTGCTTTTGTAATTAATAAATGTTATGTAATTTATTAATGCATCTTAAAACAAACAATTTTGCAAGCCTTTTATTACTTGTTGCCATTGAATTTAGTTGTGTATCAATGGTATACAATAGCGGGAAAGGGGGATTTGTTTACATTAAATTCTCAGCTGGGATAAAAGGGTTGAGAAAGAAAGTATAAGATTTAATTCAAGAAATACTACCACTTTACACTACGGTATCACTTTGAGTTTAACTTAAAATAAGTTAAAAAGTGAAGATACTTTTTTACACACAAATTTATGTAATAATTTTGGTCATCATTGTTTTTTATTGAAATGATTTCAAGCGACGACGGTGCTTTCTCCGCCGAATTTCCTGGTGTAAGTAGTAAAAGGTTAGAAAAGAGTACAATAACCCAGGATAAAAATAGGATTTTAGGCTTGAACTGCATCATTTGTTTTGAAGTTGTATCTTTTCCAGATCATAATAATGAACAATTAAATTGTTCGAGCACGTCGGATTCTCATTTGTTATTGAAGCTCTTTTGTGACTCTATGCAATTATGCTTTGAACGCTTCTCGTCCTCAAATGTTTTTTGCTCTAAATGTCTATCCATACTAGTCGAGTTAAATAAGTTAGAAAATTACATTGAAAAATTACGCCGACAATGCTCAAAGTTAAAAGCTAGTATTACAGTTAGCATGGTAGAATCTTACAAAACAGCTAGACATGAAAGGGTTGAAGGTGATGAAAGTACAACAAATGGAAGTTCTTTAGGTGTCATTGCTGAAATCAATAATGCTCGCCGACGAATTTACTGCAGTGAGTTCTTCATTAATTTCAATAACTAAAAAAATATTTTTGTAATTTTTAGAAACCTATACATGCTTTCTCCTTTGTTTTTACAGAGTATGATGCGAAAGTTTTAATTTACCCAATAGAAGTTCATCGGAGGTATTCGCCCGAGAGCATACATCCCTCTGGGGTTAAAATAGAAAATGTAACAGGTCTGTTATTGGTTATACCATTGTAGTTTTTCGTTAAATTGATACTGTGTTTCATAAAGGGTGCTCTCGCTTTTTATTATAATGGCTTTTCAATTGGCAGATCAATATGGTGAAAATGATGGTTATTCATCCGGAGGCGAATCTACTTTTGAAAAAGGCTCTAGTACATCATTTCTGTCTGAATCTTCAAATGTAGATAAACATAAACGAGGTAGGCCAAGTAAAGGTTAATTGACTTAAAAAGTTACATATAAATTTATTACAAGCATTGCTGATTTCTATTATTGAAATGTTTACCACGGTGTTAGAAGTAGATATACAAGTATAAAATTGAACATATCAAAACATGTTGAAGATTGTCATCAAGCTGCTTCAAACACGTCTCACGATACGTATAGGAAGCAAGTTAGTGTGAACACGGGTGATCATCTGGATTTAGACGGATATCAGTTTCGAAAAATCAATGGCAAGGTTCAGTGCGGCTCATGTGGACGATTGTTTACTTCCCCAAAATTCGCCAAGAGACACATACAACGTGTTCACGCCTTACGTAAATTGAAATATTTTATTCATGTAATTATACATAGACTAGGCATTTTTTACTTTATTGTGCTTATATTATTTGAATAAATTTTAAGTTATTCGTTGAATCAGGTTTTTCTGGATTAATTCCAATTATTACTGCAATTATTGCAGTAGTAAGTAAATAAATTATCCATGATCACGTGCCTTGAATTTTAATATTAATAATTCCTAATACATTAAATCTGACTAGTTGAACATATGTCATTAAATAATTATTAAAATTCTTTAATTTGGAAAATTAGGAAAGTCGTCTACAAGATCCTATCACAAGTTAATTGAGGTCCGGCCAGGAAGATTCTTATATGCTAACAAGCACACCGTAACAGCGAATGGAAATGTTTTCCGTTGTGGTACCTGTGGGGTTGAATGTTCAGGAAAATACAGACTAATGAAGCATATTCGAACTAAGCATATGGATTCCACTGATCAGCAGCATTTACTGGGATCGTCTGCCATAGAAGTTAATCCAGAAAATGACGTGAAACCATTCATTTCAAAGGATTCCGTAATTGAAAATAAGGATACTTCTGCTTTCGAAACATTTGATTCGGTAGTGGATTCCTTTGAAAATGATTTGCATTCTGACAAAGGTTTGTGAAGATATTAAAACTTTTATTAATATTTTTTAGGGGAAATTTACGAATTTATGAGTGCTAATAAAATCGTTGTAACATAAGGAAAGCAATAATGATCTCGGTTGCAGGTGCTGACATTGTCACAGGCGGAAGTAAGATTCGCTTCGTGCGGATTGGGCCCGATAAATATCTCTACGGGGGCAAATATCCCTTTGAGAAAGTTGGAAATACATACAAGTGCGGAACATGTGGGGGGACCAAGAACTCAAAGTCTCGAATGTTAGTACATGTGAGGAGAATTCATTTTCGCCGGGGTAAGTTTCGGAAAATTATTACAGACAAAGATGTAATTTTATTGTTTTTTATTTTAAAAATTTATATTTTCAATCTGCAGGCAAGGAGAAGACGAGACTGTACTACAAGTTGGAAGAAATAGCACCTAATGAGTTCATGTACGCTAATTCTATCCCCGTGTCTCTTACGGATGGTTTGTACAAATGTGGTTGTTGCAATTTCTCAGCAGATGCAAAGTCTAGAATGTTTTTTCACATTCGAGTCAAACATTTGAGTAAGCTGGAGATATAAATATTGCGTATGTTTAAAGTAGATTTGAAGACATATAATAGTTTGTGTTTTAACAATTTTTTAAAATTATTTTTATTTCATAGACGTGGATACACAATGTACTTGTGATATTTGTGGAACATCTTTAAGAAATAGAAGAGCCTTACTCAAACACCAAAAACTCCATATCAGCAATCAATCCTGCGCTTGTATAGTTTGTGGGAAAATCTTTAAAAATAAAAAATACATGCAGGATCATGCAAAAATTCATAATGGGGATAGCGCTAAAAATTTTCAATGTGAATTTTGTGGGAAAAAGTTTTTCACTGGACTCAAACTTGCTAGTCATGTTGCTTCACATACTGGAGAAAAGAAATTTCAATGTCCGTACTGTAATGATAAATTTAAATCTTATAATTACATGTCTGCACACCGTAAACTCTGTAGAGATAAACAAAATGCGGAACTAATTCCTGTAGGTTCCGAAGAAAACCCATAAGTACAGGACAAACATGCTAACGATTTTAGTCAAAAACATAAGAACAATAACTTAGTTTATTTAATAAAGAAACGTCGTTTTGTACAAAAATCAAACTCGATTGCAAATTTAATATATAATTTATATTTGAAAAAGACTTATAGAGCAAATGCACATGTACACTAAATTTTGATGTGCCCATGTACTTTGTAGATACTCTTGATTTTGTACCAAGTTCACCATGTATAGTTAAACAATTAAATAATTTAGAAAAATACTTTTGTCTATGTCAGTTTTTAGGAAAATACGCTAATTAATTATTAGTAATTATTCACATTATATATAGAGCATATCTGGAAAGTTTTCAACCAAAATTCCATCGGTAATCATTTGATATTGTGCATGTCTTTTTCTTCTAGCGCTTTATGTGCTCTTTGTCCGCTAGACTTGCCAAGGCCGAAAAAGACTTAATGTTCATTTATTGAAAGTTAATAAAATTTTCTGAGGATAGTTATAGAAATGTATGTATGTACATCCGTAGATATTAAGATATTAAAATGATTGGCCTTGTGATTGCTCATGTTATATTTTTATTAAAATATACACGTCATCAGGCAAAATAGTATTTACACAAAATACCATTTTATTCTTAGAAATTTGTTCCAAGGTTTTTTCCTGGAAAACCAACGAAGTTAAAACGTACGGTTTTCGTTACTATCACTGGTTCTAACTTCTAAAGCGCATTTTCATGCGTTTTTGCATGCGGTTCTTGGGAAAGATAAGAAAATACATTACTCATTATAGTTCATAACATGTAAACCGCATAGTTGTATATAAACTTGTCAGCTGCTACTAGCTGTTGGAAAAAAGGGTGAGCATTATGAGTAGTTTTTGATCTGGATCAATATCAATATTATGAATCCTGGCAGGATATGATTCATTTGAATGGAAAATGAATGATTCGGACCGTACTTACGTGAGGTGAATGCATGTGATGAACTTTATCATGGGGAAACTATTGTAAGACACTAAAATGTTCTCCTAAAAATATTTCGTTAAAATTTTTGAAATTTAAACAAGTTCGAAATATATTGTTTTATGCCAGAGCTGACCATGGAATATTATGTGAGATACACATAAATTCACAATACCTATGTATGTATATGTATACAGTGATATTCATGACAGCCAAAAATTGTCAACCAACACATCTAAATCATTGCTATAATTACTATCATCTATACTATATGCCAACGGAGTCCGAATAAATATGACGGGACACCTGCAAAATCACGGCAAATCACGTAAAATAAACAAATCAGGAAGGGTCAGTACACTCTTCTGTTCGTTTGTGTGTACAAAGTTCTAATATATGCTCTAAAATTGTGCATTGTAATCCGTCAGGTATAAAGATACTGAAAGTGGCACTTCAAACACACTAACCTATCCTAAAGGTCATGAGCTTTAAGATACACATTGCATTTATATTATATTGTACTCTGATACAAGTTTAACTGGAATTTCGATCGCTGAACTACTACAATCAATCAAAACTCGTCAGCTAATTAATACAATTTTTACTGTGAAATTGTATCCATCGGCGTCTCCTGATTAAAGTTCTGGTTTCAATCGCAAAAGTACTTGTTTATACGTTAGAATCCAACGACCGCACTTGAACCGGTTGGGGTGTTACTGCCCTGTAAGCATCTTGACGTTGTATATAGGATAACATGAGAACTACTTCATTAAAACATAAATAAACTTAGGATGCTCTTATATAAACATGTATGCATATCCGTTGTTACACGTAAAAAACCGAAGAGCATGAATTTTATTAGTAATATACTACAACAGTTAAAAGCGTGCTCTGCTAAACAACAAGTTTTCTGGATATAACCGAACTTCTCCAAATTGTCCCAGTAATGAACATGTGAATTTTGTAGTATCACTTCGCCGTTGTTTTCAGTCTACAAAACGTGAAAAAAACAATGTATGCATCTTGCAGTGCTAACACATTGTGCTGCATACGATTTGTGCTTATTATGAATAAACAAGGAGCGTGAGACTTGTGGTATGCTACATATATTGCTCATTTGAAGATCAATATTTCTTTTGTGGTTATCCACTGCACAAGTGATGATTAAGACGGTGCTAGGCTCAAATTAATAGTAATATTAATACTGTAATGCTTACACATTGCTCATCATCCGCGGTCTCAATAACGACGCCATTACTTGGTGCAAAAGCCTCAAAAATGAAGTCAATGATCTGACTCATAAATTGTGAGTCAGTATATTGTGCAGACGTGGTAACGAAAACCAATACCCATACACTAGTGTACAGTCTTGCATATTATTATTTACATCCCGACTGACAGTTACGCACAGCTGAACTAGCAATACCAAATGCTTCAACGTGGACATGTCGCAGTATGCTATAACAGTTTTAATATTAGTATAAGTTCACATATAATACACATAATAGTTTTAAACTTACCTGATCAAAATATACGTGAGTCATCGTTGGCATAATGAGGTGATGATATAATTTATTACTATGTGAGGTATGAACACTTACATACAGAAGAACTGCAACAAATGCGAAATAAATAGCGTTTGTAGTCGCTTAGTGTAAGGTGTCTGAAAGTATTATTGAAATAATTATTTGATTATTTTTATTCTTCGGAATTACCTCCCACGATATGAAAATAAGTATTTAAGTTGCAAACTCGTAGTAAAAATACACTTACATTATGTACAATAATAATAATATATAATCAGCGCTGTAGTAAAAATGTCGTCTTAAGAATACAAATGAGTGTATCATAGTAGTAGAATCCGTAATATGTCACAATAATAATTATTTATATTTACATACATGATTCTGCAATTCACTCTGCGGACATATGTATTTATAGTACTACGTATACTTATTATATATATATCGTAATATAAAAGATTAAACCCTATTTGTATTTTTGTGTGTAATTGTACTCTCGGTAATAATTACACATGATAAAAAGTTTCATTTATATGTAGGTGTATGTAATGTCTACTCTCCATGCTCATATTATTGTCATGGGGTTAAAAAGACAGACGTTACAAGAGCATGATTATTTATAAGTTAATTATTCTTCAAAAATGGTAATCGTTATCAGCATATAATATTACATTCTTTAAGGTATATCATTTCCTTGTGTAAAGAGATGGGTGGGGTAACCATTATTATTATCCTAGTTATGCACAAAAGACTAAAACTTAAATTGCAATCCTAAATCTTATTAGCATTTCGTATAGGAATTATTCCAAAGCTTGTAAAAGTCGACATGCTTAAGTGACTACAAGTACATGTACATTACAGGGTAATATGATATTATTATATTTAACTAAATCAGTTGGTTGTAAGCTAAAAGTATTACCTTAAACATAAGAATTGTAAGTTTTTTTTGAGAAAATAGTATATAAGGAACTCTCTTTAAAATATATGATTATCAGACGTGTACATAAAATGACTTTATTGTAATATGTAGTATGTTTATTATGTAAAAAAGTGATTTAGCTGACTTTCTCAGCTGCTGAAGCAGCTACAGCTGCTTCAACTGCTTTTCGAAGCATGCCTGGTGGCCTCTGTGCTCTGGAAACGGGGACGGCATATTGTTCAGAGCGAGCATTGTAATTGGAACGGCGAGTTGTTCCTGGGTATGCCACGGGATATTTGGGGTGAAAAATATGGTCTGGTGGTAAAAACTGGTAAGGTCCTGGCATTGGACTTAGTGATGACATGCGGCAATGGACGGAGCAGCGTCGAGGAGGAGTGTTTGGCGACATTGACATATTGATGTAGCATCCTGGACAAAAGCCATACGGGCTGGAAAATGCCATGAATGCTTGTTCCGCCATTATTCTCCTAGGGGAATCCTCATCTGAATTGACGTTCTCCTTCGAGGAGCCATCTTCGCTGTCATCATCATAGTCACTGTACAGGATACTATTATTATTCTTAGAATTTTCCATCTTGTACAAGTGAATGAAATCCTTTCTGGAGATGTTCTGAACGGTGTCTAATCCAAACCATATACGACGGTCATTTTGAATGGCAATTCCATTTTTTCTCTGGTCTTCCGTATTTAAGAGAATTCTCTCATTCTCAATTGCCTCACCTCCATCCGTCAACAAGCGAATCAGTACATTTGCAATATTCAGCGCATCATCACTCCCATTATGTGGACGCCCTTGAAATTTCTCCCCGAGCATTTCCACTGCCAACTGAAGGTTATACTGCAACGAGAGAGAAATGACAAAAACGTGGGTATTTAGAAAACTATTTAAATTCAGTACTTACTGGAATACCAATGAATTTGAATTGCGCAAACAACATATATACAGACAAAGAATACATGCTGGAATATTATTAAATGGCTCTGCCACACTGGCAAAAACGTGTTTTATGGATATCTCATCAGCACAAGAACGCTGACAAGTTGGACGAACAAAACAAAAATTAAATGATGACTTACCCATCGGATGTGGTAGAACAAGCAAAAAGCCTTCCTTATGTTCATCCAACGATTGGCATACACGGGATATTTGATTCCAGACAACTGTAATTAAACCACAATTGCTTCATTACACTACTAATATTTCATTTCTTTACATAGACAAAACCGTCATGCAATCTGTAATATGGCGCGTAATAAACAGTATATAGTACCCTAACGATCATTTTTATTTCCAAAAGTTTTAGGTTCTCTTACGAAAGCAGCATAAAATATACGAACAACTCTTCAAAAATACACGCACTTTCAGTGTTACAGAATTTGCGATTGGCTTGTTAACATAAAGTAGGACCGTACATTTGTTATTGCAGATGTACACCTCACACTTCCACATCTGTACTTAACAAGTTCATTTATCCTACACTAATGTCTTTGCAAAAACGTTGAGTACAAATGTATCTTCGTTGTATTTAAGTATACATACTTGGTTACATATGGGTAGCGCGTGAAAGAACAGCTTTATATTGTAGAATGCTCTATACTTAAAACTACTGTTAATACACACGTAGAGACTCAAGAAAGACTAACCTGGCATTGCTTGTAAAGAAACCGTCCCATATCATAGCATCCATCAGTGACGATAGTGAAGGTATACTTGATGCCAAGCTCATGAGAGAGAAGCCACTCTTCGAAACGTTGCAGTGCTTGTGCAAAGTCACATGCATTCTGAACCATGTCCTGTTAAATGTCAATGAATTCAAATGACGTCGTTGAACATGATAGCTATAGTAGTTTACATAGATGTGGAAAGTAATAAGTATAAGTATGACTACTTTTTATTCACAATTATAATAACTACTTATGTTAGAAATTGAGGAAACGGAAGCAATAATCCTCTCTTACCTGAGTAATCCCTGTGAGGTTAGTGCAATACTCCGTCAGCTCCGGATTGATGACCGGTTTCACAAAGTTACAGAATTCGTCCGTGATGGTCAAAGTTTCAGTGTCTACCAGGACGGCTGGAAACTGGATGATCTCTTGACAAAAGTCCGTATTATCCCTCCCAAAGCAAGTTGCTTCAAAGTCAATGACAACCAAGTAGTCAAAGAACTGATGGCCTGGTTTCCTCGTCTTCATCTTCATCATCTGTTTCCTCTTCATCTCCACCTTGTCCATCCCGGCTTTTACTATTTCTGGATCTACTCTCATGTTTCCCTATGTAATTATAACCAAAACGAAATGATTAGACCACGCATTTAAATTCATTATTTATATAGGTACTCACTTCATATTTAAATATTGCGTATTTATTATTCAAATATTGCCTTGACAAATTCTAATTATACTTATATATATAAGTACATTTCCTCCACAATACTCTACTTTCACATTATTGATGCAATAAAATTCACCACACGACTTTGCAATATTATACACATTGACTTTCAATGCCCCGCGTATTAAGTATTTATAGGTTCACATAGTTAAAGCTACAAGAAAAAAGCAGTTATTACTATGTAATGCAAAATTGCCGTAAGTGTTATGTGAGCCTTGAACTCTGTGATTTCCTGTGATTCTCCTTTCAAGAATCTAACGCAACGGAGGTTAGCTATTCTGGGTAGGAATCAACTTTTATGTATTGCTGCGGTCGAGAAAGGCGTAAGTTAAAAAGAAGTTTGATTCTACGCTACTACAGTATATTTAGTACACGTATGCAAACTTGAGCTGCAGGCAAACCAAACATTCAACCTATCCTAACATAACATAAAATCAGAGAAGGATGAAACGAAGCTACTTTGGGAATGATGCAATCCTGGGGAAACCATGTACATTCAAGTCGTATGACTGTATAGCACAATAGTTTTTACTGCACTTATGGTAACATCACAACAACGTGTAAGTGTGCTTTTTCTTGACTCATGTATGTACCGCTATGTGTTCGCTATAGGGGATAAAGTCGCGTTATGAAGTCCGCCAAAAAGAGCTGACTGACGAAACGTTTCTCTTGAACTCCGGAAACGAAGCGCTACCGAACTTTCTATTTACTTTATAGACAACAACAAATATAATATGATAAATAATACTTCACTCTCCCTGTGAATAATCCTCAAGTTATGCGCCTGCCGTTATCATGCCATAAGATCTTTCTCTACCGACAGTGCCGATCTGCCAACAATATTTCTATCCCTGGTGTGAATTTATTCATAACACAAAACACAAAAGCAACCTTCGTTTTAAAATGATAAAAATCTTATTGCTTTTGTAATCTCCAGGGACTTTAGACTCTGACCTTTTCGGTTGAACGAACGAACCAAATAGGAGATGATTTTTTAATTGTTTTTGTACTATATATAACTAAACGCAGGCTAGCTTCTGGTTTTTTCTCAAGCTAACTAACTAAATCTGGGAGGTTTCCCCTGTTGTAAATGTAAAGGAAGAAAAAGATCAGCATATTCCCAGCTTCCCCTTACCCTTTTGACCTTTTTATATTCTTTCTACATATCAATTTCTTCTATTCCTGCTTTAAAAGCATGACTTTTAAAAGAAAAGCATGTTTATTTGTAGAGGGTGACGACGACAAGATTGTAATTTGTATCTGTTGCTCAACAGTCAATATTTTATTATAAGGTATTTTTCCTTCAAGTTAAATAAAATTTGTCTGTCATGTAATTATCATCTTCTTCACAAAAATGCGGCATGCATGTATGCAAATAAATATTACAACCTATCAGCATATGTATTGGACTGTAGTAATTACCATATCAATGTTCTCTCAATGTTGCAGGAGTGAATAGAAATCTTGATTCTTCCAGTAGCAAGTCAAAGAACGACAGTTAGATTGTAATATAACTACACGAAAGATGATGTATAGGAAGAAGAGTTGTGGTATGTAGATTGCGAGTAATATTTGTGAAAACTATTTATTATTTCTTATAGGTATTCCTGATGGTTTTTTGGATTCCTTGCACGAAATCTCAAGTCACGGTAAATTGTTATACACTTTCTTTAATCGTACAAATGTTGGAAAAGATAACTCGAAAATGTTTCCTATGCTCATGTTATAGCAGATTAAATATTTTTCTCTTCGGAAATATTCCCTCCGACTGCACTTATGTTTTCTAATCAGCACACGGACGACGACTATATTGTGTGAGATAGACGCACGTTCAGCTAAAATGTTTTACCACCAGGGTTAGAGAACGCGGCGTGGATTTCAGAGTTGATACGTGTATAGGTATTTATTTATTGGTACAACAACCAGGACATGTAGACACCAGCAGAGCTATTGGAACACAGAGAAGAGTATTTATCTCTATCGTATCAGATTTAAAAACAAAGTTCGGTTACAACTGGAAAGAAATAACGTCAGTTTAAACAATGCTGTGATGATGATATTTGTCTGGGGATAGTATATAAATTGTAAATTGTACAATTTTGGAAGTGGAAACTGTAGATTCAGCAATGTACAGAAGTTTGCAACTACTACCAAAATTAGTGGTTATCTCACGAAGATGTAACAGTATACCCCTGCACTACTCTTGTACATGCATCAAAACAGTATTGTAGCGTTACAAATTGCAGACCTTAGCACTTGTACACGGATATTATTTAGTGATTTATATGCCGGTGTAACACACGCGGAGAATTTCCAAATAACAATAAACTTTGCTGAAACGGTGACCGGCGGATGGGTTGGTCGTATATTTATGTTATAAAAATGCTATGTAGATGGGAAAATTGCGTTGGAATTTTAGCAACAGCGTCCAACTTTTGATAAATTTTATACAATCAAAAAGATAATTTTGCAAATGAAATGGCAATCGACCACGCTGTCTTGACTTCAAAAGTTTACTGAATAGTTACAACCATGTGCAGAGAGAGGCACGCTGTAAATTCTATTTAGTTGTAGGATCGCAAGTTTTACTATACCGCACAAGGCACAACGACACTAGTAAATGCTGTCTGAATCACTGATGCCTCGCATTAATATACAGAAACTGTCTGTCTCCTCATTCAGAGTTAACTTTGCAACTAAAAGCAAAACTGTGCTGCCAAACCACACTGACTCACTTTATATGTATTGTACTGTGCATAGGATGCTGGCTCTACTGTCAGTTCGCACAGATATGCTTTGTCCAAAGTATATATATACACATTTTATTCATGTAATGTTATTTGCATTTATTCAGCATTGTCTAGTAGTACATAAAGATTAATAATGTGAGAATCTTCCTGGAATATTACATACTTAATACTCCCTCACTTATACTACTACTACTGCTACTACTCATATCCCTCTTTTAAACTAGTACTGCCCTTTACTATTATACTTTACTTTTCACGCATGTCGATGTCTATACAACATAATTATACAACGCATTGACTAGGTTCGAGTTTCTTGTTTTTATTCCTTATTCTTCCATATTACACAGTGGTCTGCCTTCACAACTAGTCAACCCATAAATGATTGTGTGTGTATGTCTATGACAAGTATAGAAACGTGCTTACGTAGCTTGGCTTTTACGCTGAAATTCTCATACGATAAAGTATGGAGAATCCAATGTGACTCTCACAGTCACTTATCAATGTTAGCTTACGTAGTAAGAAATTACACTGAAAATTGCCGTATCACACTTGGAAGGAATGATTCATTGCCTGGCTTGGAAGAAGAGTGTACTTATGTACACACCTAATACACTTTTGTTTGTATGTGTGAGAGTGTCTGCATGCTTTCTTAATGTTAAAATAATATATCTTATTATGAGAAACCAGTAGTACATGGTTACTGTTCTTCTTCAATTTATCTTCCCTGATAGAGTTCTTCTCATCGTCATCTTTTTACTTCCATAATAGAAGTCGACGTCATACATCATACGTGGCTAGTGCCTAGCTGTACTTAAACACACATAAGTCAGGTCTGTTATATGTAAGTATAATATGCACGTATGTTAGATGCGATACATCTTGGGTAAGTATAAAAACATTTAAAGTCTTACCTTCATATTCCTTATATACAGATGCGATACATACTTAAACACTCAATATTCACTTGCATACAAGCATACTTTAACAACTTAATATATTCCTCATACTCGAGTTTAACTCTGGGATTACTTGACTTAAGCTATAGACTATTAGCATGACTTACGCTCAGACATCTGCATACCTTAACATTACTGCCATACACAATTTAAGATTAAACCCTTTATAAACTTATAACTATATATACCTATTACCGGCGCGCATAGCTTTACAGGGAAATCCTAGAACTGTCGAGTTTTCTGCAAACGAAATTATATTTAAACCCCAAGTGTGTTATGATGGCGTACTTGGCTGGAAATGCATACTGCAGGCACGCACATATGATTTCAAACTTAACAGTTTTTACAAACCACAACCAATAATAATGAACTTTGTATACGTCGAGGATTAAATGTACCATAACCAAAAAATCATTTTCTTCATCTGTTCCACATGGTTGCCCTTTCCGATTACTCATCCCTAATAATGTCCCGTACACTATACACACTTCTTATCCACACTTTGAAAGAGCAACTGATAACTACAGAGTATAAAGGCCTTACTGAATAACAGAACCTGTAAAAATATTGTAAGTTAGTGTGGCAATAATACAGTGATACGCCTTTGATGTGCATCTTGTTGTGAAGTACGACTCTTAACACGAAAGTTCACTAAAAGTGCATTGGTGAACCAAGGATAATTACAATGATTTAAAGGATTATAATTCCGTTTTTCATTCTTTCCGTCATGAAACTTGCCCTTCTCGGTTAGAATAGTATAACCTTACCCCACAGCTCAGAAAATATTTCCTCACTAAGCATAAAAATGATCTGGTAAGATTTAAGGATTTAAATATTCTCAGAAGAATACAAGCTTAACATAACTTCCTATAAATAAAGTCGCATTATTAGATTTGCATGTATGTATGTATACAAGGGGGAAATGTAAAAACTAGTTCAAGTTCTGCTCATCATTATTTTCTCATAGCTATTGAAATATTTTCTATACATGCAATGGATCGTGCATAAAACCAATATAGTTAGTTTTAAATTAATTACATATGTTTTACATGCAACTACATATTATATATTGAACAAATACACACCTTCAACTTCAATAAACCATCCGCAATGTTTTTCTCTTGTCACCCTGTCCATATATACAATTTGAATGCATATGTGTACAATTGATAATAAGGCACCACCTTTATATTCACAAAGTCAACAAGTTGAAAATGAAAATAAATCATATAGTTTTCCTTAATGCCAGTAGAAATTGAAACTTTATTTTCATTATTGTTTTCCTTGAACAGGCATACAACATTATTAAACTTTATAAAGATGCACGCGACATGAACACAACAACATATACTTAGTGCATATCTACTAGATAATCCTCTTACTGCTGGATCTACACCGGCTCTACAAGTTCACCGAGCTTTTATTATTAAATACCTAATATTTTTATAAACAACTAGAAATTTGCGTCACATGTCCTGATGTGTATACTTAAATAAATAATATATTGATGTCTCAGTCGTGATTCATTAGCAACTCACACACTACAATTATTATACCCAGTAGCTAATGGTACAACATGCATTCTTTTCAAATCCTTACATTTGTTCAATTAAATATAATTTGCTGATACTCTTTCGACTGATGATGAGATAGATCGGAATATATTTGAAATATACAGAAATAAAACATTAAAAGCAATTTAAAGTGCGATTAGGAAAATCGCCGAGATATTTCAGAGGACGATGTAAAACTTACTAGTCTTTCCTTCTGTGCAGCCAAAGGACAAATTGAAGATTTAAATAGATATTAAAATGTGTGCCACATTTACTAATTCTGGAAACCTGATGTGTGTATAAATCTTGATACAAGCACGATAACAAATTGTCCAACTATAGTAAGCTCTTTATAAAGGAAAAGTTCTATTGTCTATGTGATTTTTATTTCCCTTGGTTACATATTTTTACACACTTTATTTTTATCAGTCAAGCCATTTAGTCCAATATACGACTAACTCTTTTTATTATGGTCGTTATTGGTGCCGTTGCAAAAATATAATAACTTTTTTTACCGTTCAAGTAAAATTTGGCTGGGAAATAAAAAAGGTTTGCAGATATAACAAGGAGACATTTAAGTTTTTAGATGCCACCAAGTGAATGCATGTTGATATAACGAAGCGGCATTAAAGATTTTAGATATATCAGAGCATAAACTACCAGACACAGAATCAGAAATAACATATGACTGGGATACATATTTATTGTAGGAGTTGGATACACATGCAGTATAATTATAGGACTTTGATACATATAATAGCATTAGGATAAATTCACAAAATTCACATGAGGATTTAAAGACAGAGAAACAACCTACGAGTTTAGGTGCAACAAAGCAACAAGTATTTTAATACAAAGAAGCACATACACAGATACAAAGAAGCAAAGTATTATCAATTCACAAGGCAGTATTTTTAATACCAAAGCTGTTGTAACCTCCCTGAAAAACTAGTAGCATCGTCAACGTAAACAACTTACGAGAGTGCAAAAAACACAGTCAAACTTTTAAAGTCAGTAAATAGAAAAACTTTATTTATACTCTCAAGAGATACATCACACTTTTTTTAACAACAAGAGGAATGACCTTCCAAGAAAAACGCATTTCGGCAATGTATACTATACATTACTGTATCATACACTGTAAAGGATATGGGACATGGTATGGCATAATGGCATCTATGTATATAGCTGATATGTGACAACTAGTTTCTTACATATAAATACGCCTGTACCTCTTCACACATATGTACCAGCATACAACTATTCACCAAGTAGACTTGTTTATGTTATGAACCTATACGAGAGTGTACACTAACAAAATGGTTAATCAACTTGTGACAATGCGAACTGCAGTACTCTCAAGTACTTATAGGTATACATATTTCATATTCACAGTGAAGAAGTTAACAATCCATTAAAAATATTATTAAATTGAAATGACCATATCATTAATAAAAGATTTGTGAGATTCCTCTAAAAATCCAACTCCATCGATTATCCTTCACATCTTATAAGTTATATTAACTCCTTTTTTATCCGTAAACAAATAGTCATTTTATTGACCCGGTGTACCATATTGAATGCTGTTTGTCTAAGGCCTTAAAAAGCGCAAAAAACACAAGTGATTACTTTATAATTTTACTTGCATTGAAAATAATCATACCATGTTTAATATACATACTTCCTTTACACACATATAGGTATTGTTCTAACAAAGAATAATATGATTCTCTAGTTATCTATAATATGAAACGAGTCAATAAGTGCTCAAGCTTAAATGAAAACACATAGGAATCGACAGCAATAATTCTGAACCATGAAGCGGCAACTTCTTTTTTGTCACTATTTCTAACCAACAACCATTTACCAACTACCATATTATTATATTTTATGCGTACATATGGCGTCCGCGAGGTCTTTATCGTTATAATTTATAAACTCTACTAATCTCCAATCATATGAGAAGAAAGACACACCAAAATCAACTTTTCTTATACACTATACTATCACGGTGGTATATAAGCCTGTGTAATGTGCATCTATCTGTTCCCTCGACAAACACGAAAAACCCTGACTTAACTGCCATCATGCACTTTAAATCAGTTAATTCTAAAACCATGCACTATCTTTCCATGCCTCAGTCTCTAAGATTAAAACAATCTATTCGAGAACACTCCATGTCTTAGAAGCTGAATGTATCTATAAAACCGTTATGAATCGCTAGGAACTAAATTCTTAGGAATCGTAATTAAATGAAAATGAAAACTAAAATGTCGTATCACCCCAGACAAAGGCACACAGGTCAGGCTGAATGTTACGCCCCCAATCCATCTGATTCTGAAAAACAACGCTTTTACTCTCTCAGCAAACGTTAATTCGACGGGACAAACATTGTCAATTTATCACAATATTTAATGCTTTAAGTTTTTATTTGTTTTATATGTGCATACTTATTTGTATGATATGCTGCTACTAAAATATATAATATGCTTAACACACATGTTTTCATCACGTTGTACATTAAAAGCAATGGTTTTGAAATAAGGAAGATAGAGATTAAAGCACACAGAGGCATTCACATATTAATGGAATATGACGACGAGATACGAGATGGAATAAATGTATAGAGGCCTCGTCATTAAAAGGTGATTAATTGTACATACGTAATGCTCAAGTTGCTAAAACACACACACACAAGATTGAAAATTCGAGTGCATGTTTGTTATTTGTAGAGGAATGATTGACCTTCCTTATTAGATAGTAAATGCGAATTATGATTAACAAAATGCTATTGGTTATACTATACTACTGTACAGACAAATGCGCAGTATACTATACCTGCTTTAATTAACTAACTTGCCGGCATCCCAGGCCAACTCATACAAATATGCAAACATGTAATTGAAGTTAGTGCCTTAGTAGAAGCTCATAATCATATAATTTGCATAGTATTATGGGCATTAGTAGTTTACTTACAGTCGATGCGACAATCTTCTCCATATAGCCATTCCGTAAGTATACTACATACATGTAATCTCTTCATAAATGATAATATGATCTTTTTAGAATAATATGGTAGAACAGTGGCTCCACGCACACTTCCAACTGCCACAACAATGCAGCACCACAACAATACAGCACCACACATTTCAACTTGAAAAAAAAACAGGGCCAAGCAGAGATACTAAATTTTTTATTGTTCATTTTTTCCATGTTTTTCTTCTCCACTCATATTACGTTTTTGCACTTATTTTCCAGACTTCCCATCCAATCCCAACAACGAATGTGCAAGTTAGCTTAACGAAAAAATAATTGTGCTAAAACCTGTCTTCTCTATTAAATCAGCCACGAGGCCTTCACTTCTTTACAGCTTTTCCTCATATGACGTCGACTTGCTTAATATTAATTTTATGTGTGTAACTGGGTGAAATGCACGTTATGTAACAGCTGTGTAGTATTATTCTATACTTACACATACTACACACACGAAATTAAGAAATTAATCTCACATGCGAATGTTCTCACTCCATCGTGTTTTCCAAACTCTGAAATAAGTTTTTCGATAGTATTTCCCTGTGTAGCATTATGTATATTCATAAACTAATTAATGCAGCATCACTGCATACCTAACCTATAGCAACATAAAACCAGGAATCCAGACAAAATCAAAGCAATAAATCAGGGACCCTAGCTGACGCCTAGTCTACACCACTACATAATATGAGGTCTAGATTCTTTATGAAATTTTTTCCTGTTTTTCGACGTATTTTTCTATATAGTCATTTTCAGCAACTGAAAATTCATGCTATTCTCCTATACACTACGTCATGCAAGACGGAAGTATATAAGACAAGTTTTCAAAATCAGAAAAAAATGTATCAACATGACTTCATTACAAATTACAATACAATATCTATGATACAACACCTCCATAGAACTGTGATGCGATAATAAAAAGCCTGTCACAGGAGATGCAGTGAATAAATTATGACAGGCTTGAGTATCGAGGCTTAAGGGGATCGTTGTGTACAAGAGGAAGTAGTAATACACTGGGACTCCGATAACATACGTGCAATAGCATATATTTGTTCATAGGAAAACATATTGTATTGAACATCACTTACCTCTAAAACAATAGACGTTCAAGGACTCGGAAGTAGCAGTGATACAATTTCTATATTTGAGACTGATTAGTATTCTGCTTTCGTTACTGCTTCTCCAAATATATTTCTAGTTGTAGATTCCTTGGGAGTAAGATGATGAGTGTAGTAGACATAATAATTTATACTTTATTGGGTAGCACGTAAACGACCGAAACGTCTGGAGTGTCACTATAATTTAAAGTATGTAGAGCGAACACACAGTTCAATAATAAAATAAGTGAGAATGAATTTTATTTATTGTCAATTTAATGTCACCGATTGAAGAGAGTAAGTGTAAAACAGGAACTAAAGAGAGTGTCTAAAGTTAAGACAATGATGAGCACTTTTGAAGGCAATCAATTATCTATAGTGAAGTAATGCTTCTTTAGCGATGTCATTAGTGCAGTGCTGTAAGTGGCAATAATACAATCCCGATAGAATTATTAGTAATCCAAATAACTTGCAATTAATAAACATCGACGTATTATTGTTTATGGTATACTTACCATTATAGAACTGTCCCATTATAATAATATTACGCACTCCATTATGCATGCATCAATTAGAATAATATGTCAGTACTTTTGCTAGTTCTACTTTTTCCACCTTTTATTGAACCACTGCGTAATAAAATTAATCACACACATGAACTCTGAGACTTGTACTCAACGCAACTTAACTTTTCAAACTAAAAAGTTTTGTAGAAGAATCTCATGGGGTTGTAATTTTTACGAACAACTCCTATCACCGTGTGTAGACGACGACGAGCGTACTTAGATATATATTTTGGATTGTCAGTAAGACGAAGAAGAATGTATCCATGGCTTGTACTTGTCAATAGGGATGACGAATGTTATGTATCTTTGACTTGCATGTGCCCTGTAAACAAGAGTGATAAAAATATATCTTGTGCTTCGACTCCCTTCATTCTCAGAACAAAGGCTTCACCTGAACAGAGGATAGTTTTTAAGAAAAAAGTCGCGTGGTCCCTTTGGGGAAGCTAATAATACACTTGAAATATGTTGACTGGTGCCTTAAGGGTATGAGAAAGTAAGTGCCTGTTAGAACTACGTGGACGACGGTATAGTAATTTGGCTGGTCTAACTAATGGCTGGAATATAAGTGTATTAATAGTAGCCTTGCCGACTCTGCTATGGACACATGGTTACTGTTGCACCAACACTACAGAAATAATGGCATGTGAAGTACCAAACTGCAATTTAAAAATGTGTTTTAAAAATAAAACTCGCTTCATTATTACTTCTCTTATTGCATTATTATAAAATACATACTCATTCTTATGACTCTTGTCAATTTAGCCTGTGCTCGAGGTCCACAAAAATTCACATCGAGGTGTATATGGTTATATTCTTGTATATTAAATGAACTTCTCCTTCATGAACAAACATTAACAATAATGTCTTATCGTTAGTACTATATATGATAACAGTGCTCTAGCCTTGGCTTGGGTCATCACAAGAGCATTCTGCATGTACATAGAAGATAGTAGCTTCACACTTTAAGACAATCATATTATATCATATATGTATGCTTTCGTCCCCACAATGGTTGCATCCACTAGCTTTACAGGTACAATCTTATTATTGTGCATGATTCTGGACAATTTGTACAAAATTACTAAAGTTGATATTGTGGTATGCACGCACAAATATGATTATAGGTGAGCTTTGATATAAATGCGCAAAGGAAATTTTTATTATTGTTCAGGATTGCAGCAATAATAATGATATCTTAAACAAATAACCTCAGTTGTCTAAAGATACACACACATGTTTAGACATGACTAAATAAGATACACAATAAGTTGAATCTATCTGCTTCCTTGGCTATCAAGCGTACACATAAGACACATAAAACACGTACCTCAGCACATGCACATTATCCTGGGATAGGTATGTATATGTGTGTATACATGGAATTGTCCCTGAACTCATCTTACGCCTAATAAATCTTATTTATCCTTTGTATCTTTCCAGCTACTTGATTCAATTACAATAATAATTCGATCAGCTCGGGATTAAATGCCTGTTCATAATAAACGGCATTTCATACAGACAGACAATAAATCCTATACCTCAACTATAACAATGTGGATTGGATGGAGCCAGAGAGCCGTACCTATCAGCTTTTACCCACTAATGGTATGTACACTTGTTCAAATTTGGGTATGGGAACAGAATCATACATACATTGACATTATTACAGTTGTGCACCAAATAGATTTGTATATATATAAGTATAGATATAGCATGAAATATTATGTGCATTTGATACACAATGCATACTTTTATAGTAAGCATATGTGACAATGAATATAACTCTTCCAACACCCTTATACCACTATTCTTGAAAATTCCCGTTACAATTAAACCTTTTCGTCCTGTGGAACAACTAATAATTACTTGGGCTTTAAATAAGCACTAACATTAGGGAAGTCACGTACGAAGTCAATAACTCTTCGATAAAGCTAGTAAACTTTGAACACCGTATTCAAAATGCTGTGTAATGGTGTAGAGAAACTATGTGTATACCTGCAAAATATTGAATCATAAAAGCATATAAAACATAAAAAAAGAAGGCAAATTCTGCAAAGGGGTATAGTAGAAATCTAGTTGTTATACTTCTTCTTTAATAGTAAATTGTACTGTATTTTTAGGAAGGAATTTCATCTAAATTTTTTCTATCATGATTTAGTACCTTTTTATGGTAATTATGTCTCAAGCCTTGCAAGAATTCTCCTAAGAGCATATCTATAGTATACCTATACATAGGAGTGTCTACAAGTAAACAAAGTACGGTAACATACTACAAATGAACATTAAACACCCCAGGAATTGTTTTTCTCTTTTATTACACTGTACAATATTATTCTCAAAAGCGCAGTTGTAGAGTAGTTTAATAATGAACAAGGCCAAAGCTATCCCAACAGGTGTATGCCCCAACCAACATTTAAGAATCCTTTTAGCTCAAAACTGGTGTAATATAGTTTTGTTTCAGGAAAAACTAGGCATAAAACTTGGGTGACAATAATAATAATGCTTGCAAAAAATGTAGTACAGATATAAACAACAAGGGAGATGCAGTACCATAACAGACATTTTGTATGTACCTATCTAACAATAACATTAAATGGCATGAAATCTTTGATAAACTACCTGTTTTTGGATTCAACTATTTACTGTGATATTTAACTATAAGTATACTGTAAATTAATGCGTGGAAGTACAGCGATATAGTAAATTGTCATGAAACGAACTATTGCATGGCACAAGGAACAATTACTGGACTAAAAATAAGACCAGCGACAGCATAACAATTCAACAAAGGATAAACATCAATGACTAAACGTCCTCATTAAGTAAACACTGTGTGTGTACATATGTGAGTGCCGTGTTTGAGTGGGATTTCAATTTCCAGCAAGGTTTCTCAGCTGATTTTGCAATGATAAGGTGAGGTTATTAAAAGGATATACATTGACAATGATCTTCCATATGTTAATAATAAAGTACATGGACAAGCATTTACTTTTAAAAAACATCTGACAAAATTACTGGCAAATCGGAGATAATAAAATGCAACCTCTGCAGGCTATTTGTTCTAGAAGTAACAAAGGGAGGATACAATAAAAAAGTATAATTTCCTAGCACCATAACTTACTCTAATTTTCCATATTTCAATTTTAGTATTATTATTATTTATATGGACACACTTATTTTAGACTAACACCTACATACCTCTAAGTACCTTTCGTCATCATGATGTGCACAGTACCTACTAGATGCATGATACATATACTTGGGTTATACACCGTGGCTTGAAATAGTTGAAATGGAAATTTCTTTGTTCATGTTCCAACAACGACCGACAAAGTATAAACATCCTTTCTTAATACGATCTAACGCCTTCATTGTGCCTTACGTATAGTCAACGTGAATAAAAGAGACTCGAAGATAAAGTTGTTTTCCAGCTGGGGTATCATATTCATAAAGTAGCTTGTAGTAATAATCGACACCCATGAGCAGTTTCCTCTCTTGTTGGAAATATGGAGTGAAAGGAAATGTTAGACAACGTAGATAAGTCTGTATTAAAGACTTAACACAGTAATTTTCACATCAACTTAGCTTTGTATTGTAAGATTTAACATCTCTTACCCTGAATTTTTTCATTGATCATCATATTTTATCCTTTGGTTCAACTATTTTTGATTACTTGAAGATGAAGATACTATAGCAACATAATATCAAGATCTTTTCAGCACCTTTGAAGTACAAGGGAATTCAGTTTGATCCTCGCACAAACAATAGAGTCTAAGTAAATAAATTATTATTTTTTCTTTGAAGACCAAGAAGATCATGATAACTCACGTGCTTCCTGATAAAGTTTTTACACGTTTAGTTAAGTATGAACAAATATTGCAAAATGTTTTGTTAAAAGGTAATATCAATTTAACATATGTATGTATGTTACCATTGGAAAAATTATCCTTACCTTTGAAAAAATTATTCTTAATGCAATGCAGTACATTTGTGAAAATATGTATTCAGGTAGGGTCATTTGCTTGTAAAATGAGTGTTTGCACAGAATGAATTTCCAAAAAAGTCATTTCCTTGTATTATTTTCCTCTTTTGTTAAGTTCAAAGGTGTCAGAGCAGGAATTCATCTGCATATAAAATTATTGTCGTGGATCTGTTCGGTTCCTCTGAACTACGTAAAAGCAGTAACACAATCAGAATTCACCCCCAAATATGTATGTATTTGTTTGAGCTTATCTATTTAAATACAGATAACAGATCAGCCTTCTTAACCTTCCAGTAATATGTCACAAACAGGATATTCTCTTGAATTTTCCTCAACCGTAAAAAAATAATACAATAGAATAAATAAAATGTTCGATTCAAAAAGGTGGAAATTACATAACATTTTCCTTCTTCATATTTATTTATAGCTGCGAGAGGGTTTACGAATGACACTGTAGGATAAGATCTGCTGAATTAGTAAGTTACTTCCTATTTACTATTTTATTGTATAATCACGTACACAGCTATCCTCGCGGGAGTGTAAATTTATAATGATTGAAGGGTTTGTTGCTGTACAATGTACCGGTAAATAATGTAAAATAGGTTTTATATGGAAATATGTGTAGTCAAATAAATTTGTTTTCACTCTGTTGTCATTAGATCACCAAACGGATTGTGTAGGTAAAGTTGATTGATCTGAAAGAAGGGTAAGTACCATACATTTTTTTACGTTCTAAGTACTATAGTTCTGTTTAACTATCGCTGTTGACATTTCATTGTGGATAGATCATAATAATGACGATGATATCGCATTATCTTCATTTTATATGAATACATGCATATATGTAAAATAATATGACATCGGCGACGCTTTTTTAAAGCCGCAACTATGCGATACCCTCCCCTTAATTGTATCAACAGTAAAACCGTGTGTGCGGTTTAATAGCGTAATTCACATTTACATACAAGGTAAGTTTGAACCCGTACAATACGTACTGCAAATATAGAAGCAAGTATGTAACTTGTATATGTAAAGTCGGAACGATACTCCGATTAAATTAATATTCAAATAAAAATCATACGAGCATTGTAATAACTTGGCAATAATATTTTACGCCAAGTCAGTATATAACAAATAATGCAAATTTTAAAATTTGTTTCACTTCCGCGTTGCAAACCCACATTCATTGTAAACAGATAGACAATCAAAACATGGGAGTAAATATTGTAAATGTTTTAATTGTTGTTCCATTCGATGACCTGTAATTCTCTATTTGATATGAACTTATGTACCTCCGGAAAACTAATCCTCCTAGAGTTACAATGTTGTTCCGACCCTAAGTCTTGTTTAATCCTGAACAAAGAATAAGTGCCAGTTTGTGCAAAACGTGTAAGTTATCCCAATATTGATTCTCCGATGCCTGATAAACATATGTGAGAACAACATTTGACACCAGACTACTTGAGAGATATTGTTTTGCATGTAACATTATATCTGTGAGTCTATAGAAGGTGTTTATGCAAAAACAATCCTCAAATATTTAATTTGCAAAATATACATTTTGATTTTTACAGCTAGAGCACATGTGTACAGCGCTCTCAATGCTAACAAAGAGATCATGAAGTATTTTGCGTTTCAGATTTTGCAGTGTTTACAAATAGTAAATTTAATATGGAGATGAACCACTTTGACAGCATATTAACTTGGGTTGAAACAAAGGAACGACGAGTGAATTATTAAGAGATTTCGCTACAGGAATTAAGCTTTATGCTCAAGTGGTTTTGCAGTTGTTCCATGAGTGGTAGTTCCATGCTGTCGTTCCTGCTGTTCTATCCATGCAGTCTCTCATTATTTTGTTTCCATGCTGTCTCTCATGCTTGTTAAATACTAACGACGAACACACTCTTCTCTTTGTCCAGAAAAGGTTTACATGTTTAAGATTATATATTAATCATATGAGATGTGTTAGTGTAAAAACGTTTTAATTATGTCAACACGTATTGGGAAGTAATGACCAAACTCTTTAGATCAACTAAAATAATCTTCTGGTTTATGGCAAGTTTTATCTCACATTAGAAAATTAAGTGGAACATTCATAAGTTATTTAGGTTATACTGTATTGTACACAGTACACGGTCTTATTTTGCACCGTGTTTGCTGTTTTTATTTTTATTTATTGCTCTTTTATTGCTTCAGTCATGATGTAAACATCTTGGGAAGGATGGGATTTGGTTACTGCTATAAGGTTTTAAGTTTCGCTTTGCTCGGTTTATGTTATTCAAAAAGGATTGTGTATCAGACGCAATTAATTACTCCTGAAACGATTTCAGACAATAATATTTATGTCTTTATGTTTACTCCGATTCCAATTAGGTTTAATCTTCAGTGTTCAGAATATTGCTAAGTGTGTCATAAATAAAATAAACCCTTGTAGGAGATGCAATGTATCCCAATGTGTTGCTTGCCGTTAGAATACAAAGACAATCGTAAAGGCAATAATTTCGTGAAAGCTTCCATTTGTTAGAGCTTCCATGTGTTAGACAGTGTAAAAATCGAAGCTATGCTAAGTAAAAGTTGTTTTGTATCTGGGAATTAAAATCCCTTAAAAACCAGCATTGGTTAAGCAAACGATGCAGTAATGATTTTAATGTAATATTTAAAGCTGCTAGCTCCATGCACGGCTGATGTGGGTTTGATTCCTATGGTACTACATCTATTAAATGTTTCTTATTACAACTAAAAGAAATAATAATCGAGGTTATGTTTGAGATTATACTATCTTGGCATTTCCATGTGACACTGATTGCAAATTTTTATTAGTACTAAAAATTTGGTTCGTATAGGTTTGTATAGGGTGCTTAGGTACATAAATATGAATGTTTAAGCTATGTAGTGTAATTTTTCCCCTGGTTTCATTATGTTACACACTTATTTTCTATGGAGTTTTAGCCGCAATATTAACATGATTTACTTTAGCAGGACTTTATTGGAGATAATATTGATCACATCTTTTGGAATTATTCCTTTGTCCTACCCACACACAGTTTCTATTTTATAATGAACAATAATAAGACACAACATTAAAATGTCCAATGGTGGCGTTTCACCTGATTACACAGCTGTAGTGTAAAAACAGCCGCATCCATTAGGATCTTACAGTCATCACTCGCTCCCCCTGCATAACAACTCAAACATGTGGTTTACCATGTGCAAGAGACAGATTCTCAAGGAAGGACACATGAAGTAGCTCTTTGTACTCACATGTTTAATGTACTTACATGAAATCAATTTTTAATATTGCCCCAGCAGTGTGAAATAAAAGCATGTGTTTACTATACTGTGTAATATTATTATACTCAGGTTCAATAGCTATTGCTAAATCAGGGGATAAAATACAGTATTTTCCACCATCCCATGTTTGTTTTGAGATATACGTAGTCGGACCGAAAAAGGTGATAAGCACACTACATGATAAACGATAATAATACATGGTGGTATAGGGGAAGTCACGATGCTAGCATTAGCACACCGGAGGAATTAAATGACGATTACAAAGTAACAATTTTATTAATCTGGCAAGGTTTCTATCTCAAATGTGTAATAATTGTAATGGGGATTGAGCAATAATTGTGCAAATACAAGATAAAATTATTTCGAATGTGTAAGTATTACACAATAACCAAATAATACAAAATGCGGCTTACACAGGTGTCACTAACTATTATAGCAAAGTAGAGCTTACTATAATAATCATTTAAAAAAATATTTTAGACTTTTGTTATTATCTCTGCACTAAAAAGTCACGCGCCCCATCTAAGCTCGTAGAAAGGAAGCTGTGAGAAACCACGTAGTTGCATTACATCCCGTTCCAGACTTGTTTTGTGTTAAATGCAAGTTAAATTTAATTTAATACAATGTATGTGTTAGATGAGTCTTCGCTGGAAATGCTCATGATGTCATAATGTTGTTATTTTGATGCAACATATAAATGCTATCTATCTATAAAGCGCATTTACCTTTGCGTTCATATCTGTTATTGACGTCTGGAAGCTCTGGCACTCGTAAGATCATTCGAAAATCAAAGTTAAAATATTTAATACCCTGTAACATGTACTCATGAAATATTTGCAAATTAAATGATTTCACATGCTGTTGCTAAAAAGTTATTTAGTTAATTTACTCCTATTATTTGGTCACGTGTCAGTTTCACTGCAGAATATTGTTCACAAAAGCGTAAGTCTGAAGGATGATTGGCAGCCTTCTATCGTCTAGACGGAATTGTACGCCGTATTAACGTTTTTCAATACAGCTGATGCAAATATCAAAGTAAGAATTGCAATTTTTTATTGCAATTCTTTGTTTGATGCTCGGCGTAAATTCTTGCTGATGCGTTGTTAAAAATCAGATGAAACTTTGTAATGTTGAACTTAATCGTAAAGCGTGTAGTATAGTATAGTCGTAGTATACAAGTTACACCCTGAAGCCCTGAATGCATACGCTTGTTATTCAACAGAGAGAAACAATCTCGCTATAAATTAACTATAACTGCTTTGTAAGTACATATGTTATTATATCTATATTTATAATGGATGTTTTTCAGAAGGACAATTTCAAAATACTGATCAATGTAGTAATGGAATAATGGTGTGTAGACATATTTACGAAAAATGCATTCGCGTTAAAACACAGGATTGACTGTATTTTTATCATCAGTGTTTAGTTTAAAAAACTGTCTATACTAATAAAGCCAGATCATTACAGTTTGACATTGTAGCATTTTGCAAGTATACATAGGTTAGGTCCCATAAATAAAGAGCATATCTATAATACATACTTGTTCGTAAAAGTTAGCATTTTAAAATATATTGTTTATGACAATCTTATAATTGTTTTTATTGAACAATATAGTTATGAAGGTGTGTATTTGGAGCAATATAAATGTACCTTAATTGGGGTTCACGACCTTACACACAGATGTCAAATAACCTAACCTAACCTATGGTGCTTGCCAGCAACAACATCCAGCTCTCTCAAAGCTGTAACTTTAGTTTGGGTATCCCAAAAGAATGCTTGGCAACCAATTCTGGTCATATTGGATGTAACTAATAGGCTGGCATGGGAAGATTTAACACGCATCTGAAACTTAGTACCTTCGTTCCCTCCTTCGACTTGTCGGTATTCATGGCTTGTTTTGCCTGCAAAGGAAGTCAAATTCAGAAAATGCCTGTTAAATTCGTATTTTTATTGAATTATAAGATCATACCTCCTTCGTCTTTTCCAAACCAATTTGCACGACCATCGTTGTATTCAACAAACCAGGTGACAGGGTGGACCAAAAGGTAGGAAACGAAATGGCACTCAAACTTTTCCGTCTTCCCAGCAGTCACGTTTAACTTTGGCTGCTTTCTGTTTTCAAATTCTTGCGACTCCGGGATCGGTGTGCTATCGATGGAATATGGGAACTCCGAGTCTACATCACGAGTTCTTTGTTCGTCGTCCTCGTACATACGAATTAAATACCGGCTGTTTAAGTCGTGGGCCGCAGTTCCCTCCAAAAAATCTAGATTTTTATTACAATTAATAATACTAACAGAATGTTAAACATGGAAATAACTGGAATGCACTAAAACTACAATGAATAATCCCAAATGATTTTACGTATAGTTAAGTCCAGTCCCGTAAAATATGGCTTGAACACTTCCGAGTTGCCATCATTACAATAAACAATACCATTTTGGTTGATATTAAGTTCCATTTTCTTGCAAAACCTGTTCTGGACGCAGCTGATTCCTATGAGTTTATTGCTGCAATCGTATTCCTAGAATAAATTCAAGTATTTATTAAAAACATTTTCAAATTGGTCCTATCAGCCTACCAGTGTGGCCAATTATTTTAGCAATATAGTAAGTGACATACAGATTTAGTCAGGCAATGTTTATTCATTTCGATCTCATTTACGCTTTCACCTCCTAGTCCAGTCATGTAAATTTCTCCTTTGGGATTCGTCGAGGTACATGTAAGCAAGAAATCAGAGTTCTCAATTATAGGTCTTCCTATTTCTGTCGTTGCTGGTTCCAATTTCGGCCTTTCACCTAAATGTTTTAAAGTGCAAGTTATATAAAAATGATTGTGAGGAGAAACTGTAGAGCTATTGTGATGTCACTATTGAAAATTACCTTCAACTATAAAATTTACAAAATATAATGGAGTTCGTCTTCCATGATCTTTCTTATAGAATTCAAAGAGCCCTTGAAAATCCCACAAAGTTTCATTCACGATCCCAGCTACTTTTGGAAATTCAACTCTGACAACATGTGCTAGGCCTTGAGTATCATGATGACTTTTCGAGAATTGGATTGACATGCCAGAGTAACTCTAAATATATGTGTAATTATGTAAAATATTGGTATTAATTTTTTGCATCAAAGATCATACATATATCTAAGATTGAATTAGACATAAAGAGTGTGAGTTCAAAAGCTTTGGGGATACAATAGTATGAGCCTATGTTTACAACAGTAGGTTTTTTCAATGGAAACAATCGAGGTGCGAAAATATATTGTTGCGTACCACAAATTTCTCCTTGGTTCCCATTGGTCGAAAATCCACAAATATTGGTTTCCTCGCTGTACAGGTGATTCTTACTTGTGCTGAGACGTTTATAAGTATGCATTAAAACTTTGCTGTTGATGTTGATTAATAAATATAAATTAATGAAGAGTAAGATAAATAAAACCCCCCAATGTTATTGGCTTTTCTAAATATTTACCTGTCACCGCAGCCTGTAGTTCAGTAATTTTACTTTGCTCACAACTTTCACGATGATAACAAGATGGCTTGAAACGCATTTGTAGCGTTCGCTCACCCGGTTGTTCCGTTTCCGAAATTGTCTCGAAGGTACACTTCGGAGTACTCTCATCATTTATCTTACTTAATTGCCCCGATGAAAATCCAGGAAGCGCCGTACACAAGGTTGCTATCAAAATCAGCCTGAACTTAAGGTCCATTTCGGGAATTAGAACAGCTTGTAAACACGATGATATACTTTTGATGAATGCAAAATGCAATACTAACAATTTCCTATGTATAAATAATATATATATATATACTTGTATATTCCTACGAATATGTAAAAGGTTATTTATGACTTGTTATGTCACCCTGAGTCAATATCCATACTGCATCACCCAGCGAACTTCCGGGAAGAAATTTAATTATTTCATTCATTTGGTTGTGGCACTGCGAATAATTATAATTATACGGAAATTTGAAGTGTGGTAATGAACCTCTACAATACATGATTCATTACATCATTACCAAAGGGCATTTTATACGAACGTAATCGGGAACCAACTTACATGCGTACATACAAATGAAAAAATATATGAGTGTAATTGTTAATAACTACATAAATATGCACATGACTAAATGCCATCGTAAACAATTATTCTAATATGCAATTTATTTATATTATTTGCACAAGCATACTTTGAGTTTTTATTCATCTGAATTTTCTTTTCTCCGGAATAACGCTTTACTTCCTCAATTCCTTATAAGTTAATAATATTTAATTTATTTAAAAAAAATGTTTCCTCGTAATGCACTATACATCATTTTGTTCTGGTTTATTAAACCACATTTTCCTGCGTGCATGCAAAACCGCAAGTATGAAAGGCAAATATCTGTATAGGTATGTGTTCAGTTCAGTAGAACAATTATGCACACAACTACAACTGCAATATCACTCGAAAGTTAAATTTGGACGCCATAAATTATTTTCCTCAGTATCTCACGTGACACTACAGGAACCCATGAACAAAATGATTTTGAGCAGGTCAAATGTTGAATGTTATACATAGATCAAGAATTTCAATCAAGAAACTCAACTATAACCAATCGTTAATTTTAATTTTAAATACTTCAAAAAAGATATTTGAAACTATTTCATAACTTAGATATTGCATGGCTTTTCTTTAAATTATTCCAACAAATTAGCAATTTTAAGGCTTAATTCTTTAAAGTTTGGACGACCTTCCGGCTCCGGGGCCCAACATTGCAACATTATTTTGTACCTAAATTATACCAAATATCTCATAAATAAATTCAAACGTATTGTCAATGAATAAATATTGTGCGAAAAATAAATGAATCATTGATTTTTAAATAACATACAAGTCGTCGGTAGCGTGCTTAGGCTTGTATAGTCGCATATTGTCCTCCAAAAGTTGCATGAAATCAGGTGACCAAGTCATTCCCGGATAAGGTACTGCGCCCAACGTGTACATTTCCCATAATGTCACTCCATAACTCCACACGTCGGATTTACTAGTGAACTGAAAACTTCTCATAGCCTCAATAGCCATGTACCGCCATGGCAGCAAACCCTGTTCGAAGGACATAAAATATAGGTGGAGTAGATTCGTAAAAAGATGTTGTTTGAAAGGTATATCATTCTAAACGTCGTTTTACCTGCTGCTTCTTGACATACGTATCAGTGTCAATCAACTGTCGAGAGAGCCCGAAATCTGTAAGTTTGACCATATCTTTTGACTTCAAGAGAACGTTTCGAATCGCCAAATCCCCGTGTATGACCTATTTAATTAAAGAACGTTTAATTACCTACGTGTGGTTATTAATTATCCTTTATTTATCATATAAGTAATAAAAGCAATGAATGTACCTTTTTTTCTTCTAAATATTGCATTCCCTTGGCAATTTGAGCCGACCACAAAATTAAATCTTGCAATGTGAAGTCCGAAACATTCACTACTTCATTTTTGTGGTTCGTAGGACCTGTATTCACATAGTTACCTACGGCTTTGGATGACTGGAAACTATCCCGGTTATTTTCAATAAACGTTTGTAGACTTCCGAGGCTACAAAATTCCACCAATACATATGCTCGCCCTGTCAAATCATAAGTAGCAATACTCCGAATTAATAATGATGCGCCAATTATTATAATTAGGAACTATTGTAATAACTATTTAGATTATGTTATCATAAATGGTTTCAATAATATCACAACCTTCATTTAGAAATTCAGTGCAAGCTCCTTTTAGTTCTACAATGTAGTCATGATTTCCAAGATATATCATTATCTTGAGTTCATCCAATAGTGCTTTCAATACTTCTTTTTCTACTCCAGTTTTCAGAGTTTTCACTGCTATGGGCATATTTCCATCTAAAACTACGCCTTTGTAGACCACACCATGCACGCCTTTTCCAAGTTCCTTTTGCTGGTCTACGTCAGCGGAAATAAATTACGAATTTGTTTTACCTTATCGTATATTTAAGCAGACAAAAAGCGCTTTGTCATTTTGAAAGAAATTTTTGGCTAATTCTTACCCATTTGAAATTGATTCCAAGCAAGTTCATAGTTTGCGTCATAAGGCATATGCTTGGCATTTGAGTGAGCATAATCATTATCCCTAATTGCTGACTTGTTCCCCAGCTTAAATTCTTTGATTTCATGTTTAGACAGCTGGGCCTGAAATTCAAAGGAATTTACAAAGCATGATAATTAAAAAGCCGTTTCTTAAATGACAATACTTTAAACGTTATTATGCAATGAAAACATAACAAGTAATAATTACCCGTTGCTTCATGTATAATCGGTACAGGCCAGCAAGTGTTAGGACTAGGACGACAATGATGACAATCAACGTAATCGCCACTGTTAACAATACGTTCTCCCCTGTGTGAACAGTATTGTTACTAAAATTCCGAGTATTTAAAGTAAATTATGTTATTAATTAATATTGTGCATATTTTACTAACCATTATTCACTGTAACATTAAATGTCTTCCGGGCTTCGTCTCTAAAATTCTTGGTCGTACAAGTGTATTTTCCGCTATGTTGATTTCCCACGTGGGAGAATCTCAACACGGATGCATTACGTTGTGTTGCATTATCGAGTTGCAGGGTCACTGCTGAATCCGGAACGTCCTATAATAAGTAGACATTTTAAATTTTCAATCATATACTTACAACAAAAGCAATCGTCGTAAGTGAAAACTTGGTCTCGTGAAATGTAGGCTCAGTAAAAGTATCAGCTGTTGGTTTGATAATTATTGAAATTCAAACGGCGACATGAACTAATTTACTAATTTACTTTTCCATCATGAGTCCATGTGTAACGGTCTGGAGGCATGCTCTGCGTTTCCAAACAGCGTAAAGTTAAGGTTCTAGTACGCTCCTCATGTTCAACAACCGGTTGCTCGAACATTGGTGGTCTGCTTTCTAAACACAAAATACCCTATTATTGCTTGGGTTTCCAGTGATTACCTAGATTAAACTAATTATAAGTACATATAAAATGTAGCTTACAACTATATAATCTAATATATGTATGTATACTTGTTGGTAAACGTAGCAAGTAAAGAAATATAACCTTTAACGTTTACTGTCTGTAGGCTGACAGCTTTCTCGGAAATGTCGGAAGAGTTCCAGTACCAAAGTTCGCATGAGATGTTCCGCATTCCTAGAGACGCTTGAATTATAACATGGGAGGATTTCACCTTTACTACGGCCCCTTCTTTTTTCCCATCGTGGACGTAAATAACACCGTATCTTTCTTCATCAGTAGTGTTACCTGAAGAATCAACATGACTACCAGTTAGAATGCCTACTTTACTTAATTACACGAGTTTTTATTAAATGGGTATCACATTAAACATTAGTTACAGTAACTATGTAGTAGTAAACGTAAAACATTCATGAAATAATAAAATAGCACACATACTTCCATAGTCCCGGAAGAATTCCGTCTTTGAACCATTTGCCCAGCCAATATACCACACTGCTGGGGTTACCAGAAAATAATTCAAATAATGGCATTCAAAATACGTATCGTTCTGATCGTAAAGTTCAAGTAATTTTTGTTGATAAGGTACACCAGTCGCTCTCGTCTTGGGACAAGTTTTATTATCATTATTTGTGTCATTTTCTTTGTTTGTTATGGTGTTGGTATAGTCATCTACGTTTGCAAAAACATATTTGGAATATTAATTTACACTTATGCATAGCCAGTCAGAAATGGCGCAGGCAGAAACGAATCATTTTGCTTTCGCACGTATTGTTTTAGTTTTCATTTGTCATATCATAGAGCATTTCTATACTTCTACCTTCACTACCATCTTCAAGCGGATCTGGAAGTTCCATACGAGTTTTTTTATCCTCATCTTGAATCATCACAACCAAAGAACTATTTTTCCAATTAAGAATTTCCTCATTTTGATCTATCAAACATTAAAAAAAGTACAACTAATTTTGACCATACACAATCTTCAAATCTGCTGATGGATTTTTTAACTCACGCAATTCAGCGTAAATATCCCGGAAATATTCCACATCCTCTGTATAATTATTCGCTGAACAACGAATGAGTCCATTTTGATGTATAGGACTTATTTTCTTACAGTAACGACCAGTGACACATGTCGTTCCTGAAATTTTGTTGCCACAAGATGTCTGTAGATGCAAAATTGATGATTTCATTTTGAGCATTAATGTGAATTTTAATTTTCTTCATATTAGAAGTACAGGAACACTGTATTTTATGTACCAAATTTGACTGCAGGCAAGACTGTAAGAAGCGCGTTGTCCAAGGATTCTTTCCTCCGATATTCACTAAATACAGGTCATGCTCAGTGTAATCTACATTACAGGTTGCTCGGTCTTCGCTGACTTCTAGGCAGAAGCCTTTGGGTACTCCCGCTTTCACTTCTGTCGTGGCTGCATAAAAGAATATCTAATCATAATGGCTAGCTTTTTAAGTTGTTCGAGATAACCGATAAATACTAAATTTTTAAATACAATTTTATTTATAATATTTATATATTTTATTTATAATATTTATATATTTTATTTATAATATTTATATATTTTATTTATACATATATAAAATATTGAAAAATTATTTACATCTGCTGGTCTTTATTGCATTGGTAATGTTAAGTTTAAACGTCAAATTCAAAGGTGGGTCTTTTCGTGTAAATGCATAGTACCCCGAATAGACTTGAAGACCTTCATTGTACACATCTAAGATTTCCGGAAATTTTGCCGATATCTCATGTAGCAGTTGACCACGCGGTAGTATACTTTTATTGAAAAGGACGTCGATCCCTGCAAACGGCTACAATAAAATAAAAACAGGAAATTATATTATTTCAAAAAAAAATATTATTTACGAAATACAATTCCAGTATTACTACAATTAATATATTAATTAATTAAATATTTTGCTAAAAGATTTTAAGTCAACAATTATTATATGCTGCAAAATAGATTAATCTAAATGTAATAGAGAATATTAGTAATACTTACAAGTACTAGACTGTTACTGAAGTCAAGTGGCGACGTATCGCTACAGTTGATCCGAATTCGTTTTAATAATGTATCTCTTTCCAGGTTGACAGTTATTGTTTTCTCCGTGCAGCGGACAGACTTGGAGAAATTCCTTTCATTTATATTCCCTAGGGATACACATTCGGTCGAATTGATAGTTTCAATCAGGTTCAAGATATACATCGATATATCTCCTGTTTGAGAGGGTTTGCAAAATTCCAAGGTACAATAAGGTAGCGAAGTAATATCGTCTTCATTTTGATGCAAATTTTCAATGGCATCCTGTGAAAGCACTTTCACTGTACCTATGCCGAAGAAAATTAACAGTTGTAACATGCAAACACTTCTACTGAAATATATTTTTATTTTCATTTTATTTTCAGAAGTTCTGGAAAATAAAAATAATGTCTGTAATAACAATTTTGTATAATATTTTGAGCCAGTCCAACGATCAATACGATCACGATGTGCGTTGACTAATAATAAGAGTTTAGTAAGTCCATTCGAATGACCTCAGCCTTTAGAACCATATTGACCACAAATATATATAATTAAACAAATGGAAAATCTTAGGTTTGGAAAATTCATTTCAAATTTAACTTCCCTGTAAACATTTTAGTTAAGGGCGTTTCCTTTGTGGTTTCTACAAAAAGAAACAAACATCTAATAAACAAATAACTAAGAATGATAATGGAGCGGAAATGAAGTCTTATCCAGAAGTTTCTAATGCGCAAATAACTTCGCAATAAAAATACGAACAGTTCTACGAGGTAATTATTAATAATATAATATGAGATAATTAGCAATGTCTTCTCCATTTTTATGCATTTGTCGGGATGTACAAATACATACATTTATGTTTATTTCACAGTCGGAAAAAGTAAACTTGTTTTTACATTATATCTTCCTTTATAAATACAAAACAAACAATAATATATTTTATGTAAATCTGTAGTAATGCAATCTGGAACATTTGTATTCTTGTAATCAATCAGGATCGACCAGGACCATGGTTCTACTAGTTGGAAATGTAATGTCTTGTACATATTCCGTATCTTGCAATGATCGAAATATAATATCCACATATCTAAAGTTATACATAGCAAATGCAAGGTATTATTTTATTATACAAATCAATCACACAAAATATCATTAATAGGGAAATTATTATGTTTCTAAGTTCTTGTGTTTTCCAAAGTTTTTCAAGGACCGTAATGTCTAATATATATTGCATAAAAAGATTTTGAATAATTTAAATAATGCCGTGTTTTCATGTCTCCCTAATTACATCCGACTTCCCTGCTACTGGAATTTTTGCCGGATAATATTTAATTAAACGTATTTCCTCCGCCCAGTACTACTACATAACTTGTTTTGGTTTCAAACCACATTTCTTTGCTGGCACCAAGCCGCTGGAATGTAATGAATCCGGCTGTTGCAATTACATTACAAAAGTATGTGTATGTATGTATACAGTTATTGTGTATTATGTCCATTTTTTTTTATTTTAACGTAATTAGAAAAAATAAATTCAATCTGGTTTAAGATATACATCGGTGTTTCGCGTTCCGAGGAGTTGCAAAATTCTAGGGTACAATATAAGGTAGCAAAGTAATGTCGTCTCCATGTTGTTGCTGTGAAAACACTTTCACTGTACTTACAACTGTGTAATAAGAAGATTACGAGTTGGAACATGTACAAGCATCTGCTTACGTTTGTATTTATTTTCATTGTACTTTCATCTGCAAATAAAATGTTGTATACAAGAATACAACGGTGGGTTTAGTATTTTTACGACGATTTATTATGCAACGAATTTTACATCCTTTTAGGAATAATCTTGTCAGTATGCATTTCAGTAACGCTCGCTTTCTTTTTGGTTTTCTCCAGAATCCATATTATAAGGAAAAATTAATGAACGATTATCCAAATATGAAATGAGTTAACAAGAAATTAATTGAGCTTAACTGCTAATTTATTTGCGGTGTCTTTATTTTTATTTCCGTGACGGGAAACCGACTTATGCATGCACTTTTCTTTGAAATTAAAAAATCATTACTTCGCGATAATTTATCACTGCACAAAGGGGCGGCGTCAGCTCAAGGTTCATTTAATAAAATATATACGCATCAAATTAAGATGGAACTCACAAAAAACATCACAATCTACTATAGCTCTCCTAAATTGATACTACAACTTCAGTGTTACAAGGTTTGGTTCATTCAAACTAATTGCATATATTATTCTTTGTATTAATTAAGCTTCCAAGAAACCCGAGAATGAATTGTACAGTTCCTTAAAGCTCGGACGATTCTCAGGTTGGGCTTCCCAGCATTTCATTAATTGTCTGTACCTATCGCAATAATATACTTTCGTCGACATATATAAGTATTAATTGAATAGCTTATAATTAATGTTTAGTTTCATTGATATTTTAGTGAAGCTCTTACACAGTTACAGACGCGTAGATAGGCTGGAAACATCTAAGATTAGCTTCCAAAAGTTTCACAAAGTTTGATGACATTTCCATTTCCGGATAAGGTGTTTCTCCCAAGGTGAATATTTCCCATATTGTCACACCATAACTCCAAACGTCGGTTTTGGTCGTGAGCCTCAAAGTCTTCAGAGCTTCAATTGACATGTATCTCCATGGTAGACGATCAGTCTGTCATAATCAGAATAGTTTAATTTATCAACATTTGTGGATGGATGACGAACTTCATTAATTCTGCTCAGTTATTATAATAATAAATGTTATTATTTAATTAAATCAATTCTTATAAATGTAAAACCTTTTCCATTTGCACGTAATTCGTTTCTTTGTTCAACCGACGGGAGAGACTGAAATCAGCTATTTTCACATGGTCAAGCGATCTCATAAGTATATTTCGTATAGCTAAATCGCCATGAATCACCTAGGGAAGGTTTATACAAATAAATTACGAAAGGATATATCCTTTATATATAAAAACTTTAAAATAGCATAAATCTGTTAGTAGTGCACATGATGCAAACCTCTTTTTCTTCAAGATACTGCATTCCTTTTGCAATCTGGACAGACCACAGAACTAAATGTTGTTGGCTAAACGCATTAATATTAATTGCAGTGCTGCCCATATCCGAACCATCCAAGCCTTCGTTTTCATCTGGGAATCGACGAAAACTACTCTTGTTATTTTGTATAAATGACTGAATAGATCCAAAGCTGCAGTACTCAACTAGTATATAAGCACGACCTGGAAGAAAATACATCTTTATTAATTAATAACTTTTTATTATGTATATAGTACTAGATTATTTAAAAAAATTATTATCCTAATTTTTCATTGCTGCATTATTCCCAGTTAGGTACCTTCATTTAGGAATTCAGTGCAAGCTCCTTTGAGATCAACAATATAGTCATGTCTGCCCAAGTAAGCCACTATGTTTAGTTCATCCAGGAACGACTTCAAAACTTCTTTTTCTATTCCTCGCTTCAATGTTTTCACAGCTATTGGAACATGTGCTATGGTGCCTTTGTATACAAAACCGTGGCATCCTCCCCCCAATTCGTTATCATAATCTACTCATTGCAAATATGTACATTAAAAATAAGCTCTCTCATCATTGGTAAAATAATGAAAATACTTTAAGTTTGGTTAAATCATGTTATTGCCTCACCAATATCAAAATTTGCCCATGGTACCTCAATTTTAGGATCGTAAGATGATTGGAACTCAATGATTTCTTTTTGGGACAAGCTTGCCTGTAAAGAAATGGTTGAAAAAAAAATAATTTCTGCTGTTACATCCAAATCCTTGAATACACTATATACAAGATCAATGAATGCACTTACTCGAGTAAAATATCGATAAGTGCACAAGGCTACAAAGGAGAACTGAAGGAATGTCAATACGGCAAAACCGATAATGCCGAGTATAGGCATCCTGTCAACTGCAATAAGATTACCATATACATATGTACGTAAAAATTAAATACTTATTTATGAATCTAGTCTGATTGATTGTAAGTTAAGTAAAAATTATAAACGAGAAAGTAGGTTATATATCCGTACCATTATCCACGTTAACACGAAAGACTTTACTAGCGTTCCCTTTGAAATTCGAAGCAATACAGACATAATTTCCACTGTGCATTTCTCCAACTTTAAACAATGTTAGTACGGACGAATTTCTCTGACTGTCCCCTTCACTGAGTATAGGAGTACCCTTTTCTTCCTGCAAAATTGTAATTTACGACCATAATAACTACACACCTTGGCATTCCAGGATATTAGCAACACTATATGTATTAAATGATTTATTCAAAAAAATATTATGTAATTACATTTGCGTCGAATTTCCATATGTATGTTGCTGGAGGCATACTTTCATATTCCACACATTGTAGCTTTAAAGTACTGGTCTTTTCTACATGATCAACTTCGTGTGGTGAGAATTTTGGAGGGTTGCTTTCTATTTCAATCAAAAATATTTCGGGGTGGTTTAAATAGAAACTGTAAATGTTTTTGTCGTCGATAAATTACTAAGCTTATTTATATAAATCAAACATAATTTGGTTCACCTCTGTACACACAGCTAATAAATTCTGATGAGACTATTTTTACTCACCTGTAACATTAATTACTTGAGTGCTTTCGGCCAATTTTGAGGAATTCCAATAGTACATTTCACAAGAAATATTTGTAATTCCTAAAGATGCTTGAAAGCGGAAGTGAGACGATTTGACTTTCACTGGGAAGTGTAGTTGCTTTTGACTCTCATTCTCATCTGCCACGAACCGAGTTTCATTGTTGATATTATCTGCTGAGTCAAGACTAACAATTAGAAAAGAGGATATTTTTTTTCAATACAAACCCAAAGCTTCTATAATAGATTTATTATTTCTGTAAAACAAACATTCATAATCAGAATCCATATTTTATTCATTGCTGCCACTCATATTATTCACCTATTGACTTCAAATAACGTTTTGAGTATGCATTTGTTCGACACTTCATTACCTCCGAAATGTTTATAAGAAGATCCGTTCTCCCAATTAATACGCCATATAACTGGTTGTACGAGGAAGTAGTCCAAGAAATGACACTCAAATCTACTATCTTGCTGATCGTAAAGGACAGTGACATTCTTGCGTTGTACTGGAACCAACCGAGTTACATGTGGACAATATGTGAGTTCATCTTGCATTTCATCGTTTTCATCATATTCGTTTTCGTTTCCATCATCTGCTATAATAGATTGTAATCGGATTATCACAAAATTCAGTAATAGCATCTAAACGTAAAAAGTGGCAAATATATACTAACTTTCAGTTTTTATTTCGAATTGGCTAGAATTATCTTCCTCCTCTATTCGTATTAGCAGGTCTGAGTTCCACATGTTGGACATATTGGTATCTATAATTTATAAATCAAAAACATGCAAAATTGGCTCTAAACCAGTTTATGATATCGCGGTTCACAACGTACGTTTGCGAACAAATATGTATGTTAGATAAACTTATGTATCTTAATTTATCAATTTACGCAAGTCAGCATCAATGTCTTGAAAATATTCTAAATCTTTTGTCGTGTAATTCGATACCGCACATCGGATGACTCCGTTTTGATGGATTCTTGCTATTTTCTTGCAGTACCTGTTACTTCGGCACGTAGTTCCAAACTTCTTATTACCGCAAGTATGTTCCTGCCATGTGAAATTTAATAAATTAATTTTTAGAAAAAATTAATATATAATTTCAGTTAACTTACTGCCTCTATATACTTACCAATTCCGGATTCAGACACGTTTTCAAATACGATGTTTCAACTAGATTGTCACCCCCAACATTGACGAAGTACAGATCATTATTTGAAGGTAACACATTGCATTTTGCTTCGTTATTAAATATGCGGATACAAATCGGATTATTTTCATTCCAAGGATCACCTGCCAGGGATGGACTGCCAGTAACTCTTTCTATTGTCAATGTCAACGGTACAAAACACGATTAATGAAAGTATGTGACTTCATGCATTTATTATGAAAACGTTTTAGGCAATATTATGAATGAGACAATAAATTCTTCTGGTATACTTACCCGATGAATCATTCGGAGACGTAATGTTAAGTTCCAGGCTCAGCTTGTGAGTTTCTCCGGAAAAGACGTAAGTTCTTGAGTAGTCCGAAAGATGCTTGTTGTCGACGAAATCGACTTTCGGAAACGTTGCCGAAACTTCATATCGCATGGAACTCTGGTGTAAACGTTTGTATAAAAGGTGGATTCCATAGAATGGCTACAAATAAGGTCGAACTTAAACATTAAAGGGTCAAACCTTCCGTGCTTGCTTTGATTTATTAGGGGATAAAAACTTTAGTTGTTTACAGCTTACCCAGTGTAAATCTTGGAGCTGAAAATTCACAAGAGCTTGATCGGAACAATTAATACGGATTAAATAATATGTGCCGCGTGGATTAGGTTTACACGAGACATTAATATTTGTACCGTTGTTCGTGCATGACATTAAATGAGACTTGTCATCTGTGTTTGAGCTTTTGCACGCCGTCTCACTGCCATTATTTGGGGAAGGCATAATTGTTAACATTTGTAAGACGTCAAACTCGAAGTAATTTTTTGTGGTTAGTAACTCCACAGTACAACAAATGCGAGAAGTAGAACTACAAGGGGCATTTGGGGAATCTTTACTTTCAGCTTGTAAACCGGGTCTTGAAATTACTAATAGCACCAAGTAATAAATTAATTCCATATTAAAACAACAACAAAGTGTCTACTTCGCTAATTGCTAAAAGGAGCTTCTAGTAACTTTAAAATGAAATCCAAAGACTAAAATGGGAACGATTTAGTAATTAATGTGCTTGCCTCATCACTGGCGTTCTACAGGCCATTTTACCAGTCCAAAACTGTTTACGCATGTAAGTTCTATCCTTTTCGTTATACTAAAAATGCATGGGATGATTTCCGGCTACTATTACGGGCTTTTAGTTCTATGAACCGCTGAATCAGTCATAAAGTGCACGTTCAGAAGTAACTTAATACAATCGTCAATATATGGTTTATTGTGTCGCTGTTAAGAAAGAAAAACCAATGTGAGATATTTCTGAGAGAATCGCCTTTTCCATTCATAAAAGAGGGAATATTATTAGAAATTGATTACCAATTTTATGATATCCCGTGGTTTTTCTGTGCCATTTATTGCTAATTGATGATTCTAAACTATACTTATCATATGCCATATGTGGTAAGAACCAATCATCAATAGAAGTGCGGGATTTGTAAGCATTGCCAACTTGAGAACTAGAAACCATACGCTTCAAATTGAATCAAAGTTCACTTCTGCCCATGATTGGATGTACCTATACGTACTTATTAGTACGGCAACAAGTATTTCATACTTGCGTTAAGTTGCCCATAATGCAGTTATCTTAGAATGTGCAATTTTATATGTATAAGTATACTTCATCGTACACGTCTTCTAATATGATTTATGAATGAGAAATAATTCATACAAAATACTGTTTTTTTCTTCAGCGTTTTCATTGAATGATTTGAATTAAATTGGTTAATCGATTTGATCATTAATCGTAATCTTGCTACATCTAACGATTTGTTTGAATACTATTGTTATTGATTGCTCAACATAGAAATTTTGTAAATCAACATCTGACTTTCTATATTTTGATTGTGTATTATAAAAGATTTAACGGACAAATCACATGTATGTATATGGGCAGGAGGGCACTAAAATAAATAAAAACAATAACATAATTTGTCCTTCATTTTTTAATAAATTCTGGCATAATTTTGGACAGAACATTAGCTAACTCCTGGAAACAAGGCCTACTCTCAGGTTCCGGATACCAACAACGTAGTAGGGTCTTGTAGCTGTGTAATATAAGGAGTAATATTAAGCCAAAGATATATTAAGGAATATAAATGTTTGATGTAAATGCAACTGATTGCATACATGTCATCATTGGCGTGTTTCGGTTGATACAACCTCATGTTGCCCTCCAAGAGTTCCATGAATTCCGGCGTCCAAGTCAGTCCCGGATAAGGAACGGCGCCCAAAGTGAAGATTTCCCACACTGTTACACCATAACTCCATACATCAGATTTGCTAGTGAAATGCGCTCGTTTCATTGCTTCGATAGCCATGTGTCTCCAAGGGAGAGGACACTAAATTAAAACAATTCGTTGAACTTGATCTTCAATAATAATAATTACTTTTACATGCTACTGATCCTTTTAAAGAGTTTTACCTGATGTGTTTTAACGTATGTATCAGTGTTGACCAATTGTCGAGACAGACCGAAATCGGTTATTTTCACATGATTCATGGACTTCATGAGGACATTTCTAATGGCTAAATCCCCATGGATAACCTAAATAATACATACGTTAAAAATAACGATACAGTATCTTTTCCGACTTAATAATTATTACAATTTACTTTTTTCTTCTCCAGATACTGCATTCCTTTTGCTATTTGGATGGACCAAATTAGAAGATCAAGCTTCGTAAACTCTTGAATTGTAACAATTGTTTCGCCGTTTGAAAGTGTAGTGTTCACATAATCTTCATTGACATAAGATCGAAAACCTGCCAGGTTCTTGTGTATAAACGATTCCAGACTTCCAAACTCACACCACTCCACCAAAACGTATGCACGTCCTAAATTCAAAGATGTTTACGCCGTATCATATTATTGGAATTCTAATGTGATAGAGTGCTGTAATTCTCATGTGACCCAAGAATTTCAAACCCTAATTTAAATATACGTCTACCTTCGGTCAGAAACTCTGTACACGCTCCTTTAAGGTCCACAATATTCTCATGTTGACCCAAGTAAATCATAATCTTAAGTTCGTCTAACAGTGCCTTCAGAATTTGCTTATCAACTCCTGCCCTCAAAGTTTTTACAGCAACTGGTTGACCAGATCCAATCGACCCTTTGTAGACGACGCCGTACGCTCCAGATCCCAGTAAATCCTTCTCATCTGCAATAGAAACAAGAATCATTAAGCAAAGTGTAAATCCAGGGTAATATATTCTAGCAAATTTTATGTTTTAAGAACACTTAATTGTATAACATGTAAAAGTATGTATACTTTTTTTTATGTATACATCATTTCTATTTATTCATATGTAATAGCATATGATGTTCCTGAGCTCACCCAAATTGAAGTCTCTCCAGGAAAGTTCATAGGTATTATCGTAGGGCATGTTTTTGGCATTGACGTGGGCATACTCATTGGGTACCACTGCGTCCTTATTTCCTGCCATAAATTCTTTGATTTCCAGATTGGATAATCGAGCCTGCGGAAAAAATATAGTTTTATTAACTTTAAGTATGCGCATTATGTTAGTAGAAGTTACCATGTTAAAATTATAGGTGGTACCCTCTGAGCCAAATATTTTCTGTACAGTAACGCCATCGCTACACCAATCATTGCGAGTGTGCACAGGGCTACAATCCCAATAATCAACCATGTTTGTCCACCTAATGAAGGAAAGTAACAAAGATTTCTCAGTAAGTTCAATCCCAAGTTTGGAAGAAGGAAGGGTATTTTGAACATGTACAACAAGCTAGATGTTTTAATGTTTATACAATCCAATTAGCTTAAGAAGATACGCGTAGATGTAGAAACTGTAAAGAATCACACATTTCTTTACCTGTTACTTTCACAACAAACACTTTCCTGGTTTCACCTCTGAAGTTTGTGGCTATGCATGTATAAGTACCACTTTTCATACCTATTGATATTGTAACTGTTGAAATACTTCGCTTGCGTTCGGAGTCAAAGATTATTGCTTCCCCACGAAATGGCTATACAAAAATATTAAGACGTTACTTGTGCATTTACTGGTTTAGGCCAAAGTAAAATATACTCTTAGGTATATGGAATATGTCTTCATGGCTACCTTGTCTTCAAATTCCCATTTATAGCTTGCAGGTGGAATGCTATCATTCTCCTGGCAGTTTATTATAGTTTCCTTATTTACCCAAAGATATTCTTCAGATTTATTGAATCTTGGCTGTTTGCTTTCTGAAAAAATGAAAAAGAGTATTCACATAAGGAAATGAAGTAATTTTGGTAAATACCTCATGTTATTGATCGTATATTGTTACCAATAACAGAAATGTTTTGAGCATTTCTAGCTATCCGCGTGGAGTTATAATACATCATTTCACAGGTGAGATGAGTCATGCCAATCTTAGCTTGGAATTTCCATTCAGAATACTTGACATTTACTGACGTTGTAAACCCGTCATGCATCGTTCTAACTTTATTTTTAATGTTTTCTGAAAATTAAACAGCAAAAGTCAGAGAAAGATACATGTATTGAGACTATATATGTTTTATGCATTTGTTCATAATCAATTATTTTTAGCGTTGACTGTCAACTTCTTGCGACATCGTGTCTCTGATTGTGAGTAGATCAATTGATATCGGTTTACTAGCTTTGTTGCCAGTAAATTCTACGGTATATTATAGAAAGTATAGCAATTAAGAATATCGTCAACAAAACATCAGGACACACTCAAGTGAATCTCACGAGAATCTACTAGTAGTTCCTGGTGGTACTACACAATTTCGGCTGGCTTTCGGATAACTGTCTAGTTCGCGTGGAAAGTGAATAGTTTCCACTTTCCACCAATGCTAAAGATAGGAAGCTTTCCACTTTCCACCAACACTTTCCACTTTCCACATATTCAGCTATCCACTTTCCATACCTACTTTCCATTTTCCATCAACACTTTCCACATTCCATACACGCTTTCCACTTTCCATTGAAGCTTTCCACTTTCCACTTTACTTAACACTCCCGCTTT
>JAQGAK010000910.1:0-46950 GCA_034696945.1 Lipothrix lubbocki | reverse complement strand
AAATACAAAATAAATACAAAATAAATACAAAATAAATACAAAATAAATACCTGATCTTCCCGAAACCCTCATCATCTTTAATGGTCGATATTTTAACGTGTCTGTCAGCCAAATGTGCACTGAATTTTCAACGAAAAACGGATGTGTAGGATAAATAGCAGAGAAGAACTTGCAATCTTGGATTTTATATTTACTTACTTACTACTAATTTATTTCAGCTAGACAGAATGGAATTTGTACAATTTGCCCTAAGAAAACATGCAAAAATGAAACACAGGAGTGTGTATTGCGCAAAAACAAGAGCAGATACCAAAAAATGTTATATGTGAAGAAAATGTTTTTCAGTGACAATATGCATACTATTCACTACTAAACTAAATGTCTTTACACAGGTGTTAAAAATACTATAACCTGAAAGTACCGACAATGTCAAGCTAAAATGATCAACCGCGATTTAATAGGCTAAATTTACCTTTGGATACAATAAAAAGGATAAACTATAGATGAAAAATGCATTAAGGAAGTTATTATAGTGACAACACAGATGTATTTTTTCGTACTTACAGATAAACATAAAGTACACATTTAATATCTATGTGACTTTTGCATAAAGAACATCGGCACTTAAAAAACAGCAAGAGCCCATTTATCTTCAGAGGTGCTAATATGATTTTACTTTTCTATTTAAAGTGCTAATTTGCACACACAGGTACACTATAACATTATCAGCAAATCAGCAACAGTATGTGTACAGTAGGTTTAAATGCCAAACGGGAAATTAGCACATCTGTCTTCTTGGAAAATTTTACCCATACAAAATTTGGATGCTTTTGCACACCTGGCCGTTTTCAAATTAGCACGTGTGATACTTAAAGAAAGCGACAAAATATTAGATATACATACTAACAAGTTCTAGATCAATTTTAATCAAGTTTTCATACTTCATTCTACATAAATAAGCAAACGGGGCAATGATTTTACAGGGAATATTGATGCCCACCTTTTCAATATATGTCCATACAAACCATACGATTAATACGACTATTACATTATCGCCAAATATTATTGGATTTTTACAACACTATTATAACGTCTTTATCTTCTACAAATTGCACAAAAGGTAATAAACGCCGCTAATTGTAAGTTAGTTATTACTTTACTAATTGACTACATTGAAATCGACACATTCCAACACTAATTGTAAGTTGTTATATGTTATGTAAATATAATACGATATAAGAGTATATATATATTCAAAATGTATTTAAAATAGAATGAAGCCAGAGAGTAATAAAAAATTAAAAAAAGAATTTTTACCATGTAGTTACGTAAAGTGTACATTAAATAAGTAGCAATATATCCGATCCAAACAGTCAGATCAAGCAGCACTTGCATTGAACTGAACTGAACGTGCACTAATTTTTTTACTTTCTTGAACATTCTATCGAATACAAACAACTTTACAGAAAGAAGTGTAATTAGGATATAATATTTGCGACCACAAGATTTTGATCAAATTATAGTGATGTACCACATAATGTATAAATAAGTAGGAAAATTACACAAATGGTAAATAACCCTTGTTGACAACATTTGCATCTGCGAAATGTACAAACAAAACATTGGAATTCAAGCCGTCTGAATTTTATACTCACAATTATTATGAATTTGTAATATATAAATGTAATTCACAGTGACTACAAACTATTGAAAATAAACTGAGTTCAAATGAATTTTTGCTTTGTATACAGTTTTTATGCTAGATGATGTATACTTTAAGTTTCCGTTTACCTTAAAAAAGCTGTCTTTACAGATGATAAAACCATGGTACAGGTTTTTACACAATACAACTGACAATGGTGCAATTAACTTTTAGTATTCAGCTATAGCTTACTACCCTACTATACTTCATTAATGGTTGTTTGTGATGGTTTCGGCCGATATATCGACCTGAATAAATTTCTTTCTGTGTATCTATCTATCCATCTAAACTACATTATCTCTGGGTCCGAGGTGGGAAGGTCGTCTTGAGATGAAAGATTTGGCATATACGCATGATGAATAAGCGGGTACGACCCCAGAATGCTGTGACATAAGGTGTTAGCTGGAGTCGCAGGTAGTCCACCTTCAGCAAAACGTGACTGATTAGTAATGCTTTGATGATAAGGATCCATTTCTGACCCTCCTTGCGGTTCAGAACTCTCTGGAACATCCTGGTGCACCTTAAACGACTCTTCGTCTGGTGAAGACTCCGGCTCATCCTGGACTAAAACATTTACTAATGCAGCCGCATCAGCCTGGACGTCTGGCTCAGATGATAGATCTACTTCCGGAACAGAAAGATCTGGCTCTGAAGGAGTCAAATTCTGTGTTGGATAGCTTTGTACTGATACATGAAATGGTTCATGTGGAAGGGAATCATAAAACTCATGACATTCTTCCGGTAGCAATTGTTTTAAATCCTGCAAATCACTGTACTTTTTAAAATCCAATTTAATTTGAGTTTGAAACAGTGGTGGAGCAGTCTCTTGAATTAATAGCTGTCTTGGCTTACGCGGTAGTAGTTTCCAATCATCGTCGAAATGGATTTTAAAGAATATTAGCCCATTCGGATCGTACTTTAACGCTTGGATATCAGTCTCATGAGGATCTTTTGGTTTTGATCCAGGCCGAATGGATTCATACCGCTGGTAAAGTTTACAGGTGTAGTCCCGGAAAAACATGTAGTCAAGTTCCTTAGCTTCATACCTTGAGGTGGGATGGCGCCTAGCCGATCGACAAATATCGAGATAGTCATTTGGTAGCCGAATATTCACGTCCTTTAGCTTCCGTTCGAAGTCCGTATGAACGGAGTCGCATTCCGTTTGATTGTGCTCCTTTTCGATGAATTTTTGGTAAATAATCTTTCGCTTTTGCATAGCAAAATTTAACAAGGCATTGCTCATAACGATGTTTCGGTTTTGATAGCCACAACCGTCACTGAAGATGACAATTGGACGATTGTCATGGTTGAACGTTTCTAAATAGTCTAATAAGCAACTGACGAAGGATGAAGAAACAAGATCTCCTTGTGTCTCGTCCCACCAGTAACATCGAACTTTGTCATTCCCTAAATTGTAAACAGTGTAGCTGTAGACATTTAATTTGGCTTTAAAATAGATGCTGCTTTGCAGAGGTAGGAAGGGGGCTTGCTTGACAGTCTGAAGGTCGACTGTAATCCCATTGTACAACCCTTTGACACATTGTTCTTTATCAAATTTTTTCTCCGCCCCCGCACGTTCTTTCTTCATTAGGTGGGCCTTATAAACATCTTCTCCAACTTCTCCCTCCTTGTATTTCTCACATAAATCGCAGACGTCTTTCTTCGGACAAAGCAAGGATAGGTTCATTTCCTCAAATACGCCTTTGAACTTAGTAATAGAGATGCAGGGCTGGCCGGAATTATCGCAATAATCCTTGTAAATGCGGTACAATTGGATTTTAGCCGTTATCATGGGCTCTAGAATTAACTTTGAAACTGATTTTTGACAGCAATGTTTAGGAAGAAGACTTAGAAATTGCTGGGCAAAAATAACGGGTTCAGGAGCATCTGATGACTCTTTCTTAGTTGCTTCAGCCTTGCTGCTTCCTTTACACCAATGCACCACCATTTGTTTTCCCACGCCGAAAGTTGAAAGAAAAAAGGGTTTACATACCCGAAGTAATGTATCGTCCAATGGGGATTTTAAATGATAGTACACAACATCACTTCGGACAGTATCCTTATTCTTCGCATGAGCTTTAACAGGTTTCATAGTGACGAGTGATCGCACGTAGTACTTCCTCTGCTCCCAATTCATATCCTGCCAGAAAGAAGCAAAAAATCTTTTTCGAACACGATCCGGGAATTCGTGGCACTGAAACGAGGATTTACTAGACTTGTGCAATTCACACGGAGGACCCATAATTCTCCCCTGTTTAGGTTTTGCTAGCACAAATTTACTGACTCTCTTCTGACCCGGCTCTATTTCAGTTTGGGCATTCATTTGTACCCCTAAGTAAGGTAAACCCTTCATTCTGAGAATTTTTTGTCGAAGTCTTTTATCCTTAGAGTCAATTTTAATTTCCACAGGTTTTGGGGAAGGTTCTTTTCTGTAAGATCTTTCCGAGCTTGGCTTTGGGTCTTTAAACCAGCCGTCAACCATTTGCTTTCCGAGTGAAAAAGTGGACAAGAAAAAGGGTTTACAAACTCGAAGTTTCGTCCCATCCTCCGTTTTCAAACTGTAGACAGGGGCTTCGGTTCTTCTCGAATCCCGCTTTCTATGAGCTTTTACGGGCTTCACTTCTACTAATGATTTTATATAACTTTTTCTTTCCTCCCAATTCATTTCCTGCCAAAAAGTGTCGAAGTACTTTTGACGGAGTTCTTGTGAAAAATGACGACATTGGAAATAGGATTTGCCCTGGTGGGGCACACATGGTGGTCCTAATTGTCGACCTTTTCTTGGAATCGCATGAATCATTGCAGGAGTCGGTTTGCCGTCTGTACTTTCGTTAATTATTAGCGTCTCGGTTGTTGTACGTTGAAGACCCAAGTAAGGCAGGCCTTTCATCCGGAGCATCTTATTCGTGATCCGACTCATCGGACCTATCTCCCGCCTTCGTTTCTTTCCACTACTTTCCGGTGTCTCCGTTTCTTTCGGTAAGCTACAGTGATTAAAAAACGGTGGTAATTATACTTCTAATTTTTTATTATGTATTTAAAAATAATCACACACACAAAATACTTATAAGTTATAATAATAATATAATGCACTAAAAATATTAAAATACGCAACCCACCACAAAAAAAACAAAAATACTCAAAAAAGAGTTAATTGTTCATTTTAAAATGATTGCAAATTGTATAAAAACAGAAAGAATGTTGTCTATTTACTCCATATCTGCTGTCTTCTTTTGACTCTCCTGAATTTAAAGGACTTCAGTTTAGTGACGGCAATGTCAATTATTTCTTTTTGTCCCCCGCCTTCCGTGTTTTTGCAATTACAACAGTAACTTCAATAGTTTTCTTCCTGAAAAATAGTAAAATTTTAAATTAATGTCAATAGTTAAAAATGCTTAATTACTGTTAATTACATATATTCTTCCACTGTTTCATATTGTTAAATAAATATAATGTTTGTTACTTACGAAAGTCCTGAAGAGATTGAAGACAACAGTAAATGATATGCCCGAAATGTGTAAAAAGCCTAAAAGTATTTAATGACCTTTGTCTAAATAAAGTCTGATTATCAAAACGGCGTAAATTCTAATTAAGTTAATTGTCAAACATTAAAACATTGTTGAACGAAAAAGAAATTAAACATTTAAGTTTTTTATGCGAAGCGACCGCGACGGAAGCGAAAACAAATTCAATAATTCAAAATCGGCGAAGTACAAACATTGGCGGTTTGGAGCGTCAGTGAAGAAATTTCGGAAAGATGGCGATGCTTGCCACAGAAGCAAAACGGATTTTTATACAAAATAATGAAAAAATAAATAAATGTACTATTTTTTCAATTATTATTGTTGATAGATAGCATTTACTTAATTAAGTATAATTGAGATTTATTGGGATAATTTTTACTTTAAAGCAGTACATTGAGTGCCTACCTGGGCTTATTTTAATTAACTAGATAAATAAATAAATACATTTAATGATTTCCATCTCTCCTGCTCATATAATTAAGTATAATCTGCTTATTATTTCTAGTTTAAACTTCACAATAATCATAATAATTGCATAACGATTATGACGATGTTGAGTTAATAATTAAATAATTTATAATTTTTGTCACTCCACTGCCAACTTTATTATTAGCTGCGGAAGATAAAATGACAATACTTAATTATAATTACAGATTTCTTGTAGTTCCAACTACTTTCAACGACGAAATCCGTCAAGACTTGTTGGTTTACTTTTAGTTTGTTATCATCAACACAAGTAATATTAATTGACTAAATTTTGCTAGAAGATTCTCAGGTACTTGTCAAAATTATAGTCATAAAGGTACTATATAGAGGGTAACTCCAGGGTATCTTGTCAGTTTGTCATCAGGAACAAAATAGATCCGTTCTGTTACATGACACACATTATCCGTCTCCTTAAAGCAAAACGTTTTTTTAAGAATATTGTTATACTTAGATCAACCTTAATTTAAGATATATTTTACATTAAACTACTACACACATATATGCTAATTCATATTTTAGTAATAAAATTATTACTGTTTAATATACTTATAAACTATGTCTCTAATCTAACCAAGTTCTTATAATAAAGAATTTATCGTAACTTCACATCCAACGTTCTCATTTGTGTAAGTGTAATAATTACTTTTACAAAAAATAAAGCTGCAAAGACTTAATTTTTTATACTCAAATACAACATTAAAGAAAAAAGGTAAAATTTAATATTAATTATCAAAGGGTTCAACAATCAAGGATCACAGTCATTAGTAGATGGTTTAATTAAAATTAACACTAACTAATAATAACAAATGATTTAAGCAGCTCATTAGAGAGTTCTTCAGATTTTAAATAAGTGCTTTTGCAAGGGGTTAAAAGGCTTGCAAACATATATGTACACGTAGGTACGTATAAATATATTTAATTTTAAAAATAATTGAGTACTTACAACGAAATTATTTTTAACTCTTATTAGAAATTATTAACACAAATAATTATATGAGATAAGAAAAATCTAAAACAAAAGAAAGTAAAAGGAAATCAAACAGTCAAAACGGTAAACATACGCTGCATAAATTTATTAGTGTTCACAGAAACTTTAAAGTCCTACGTATGCTTTGGTTTTTAATAAATCTGAAAAATATAGAACCTTTGGCTTTTGGATGCCCTAAAGGCTAAATGACTATACCGGATTTTATGAGATATTAAACAGAGGATTTCAGTAGTAAAAACAAATTCGCAACACACGACGCACACGATGATGGGGACTCCGTCGTCAGAGGATGTCGTCATCTTGAGCTAGTGTGGTTTCCGAAGGAGTATCAGAATCTTGGATTATGTCATGGATTTTCTCTCCATCATCCGTAAAAACTTGCTGGATGATAGCTTTGCAGAAGAAACATTCGCCTCGGTTCATTAAATGATGCACGATGCAGGTCCTGATTAATAAAATAAAGACAAGAAAATAAGTGTCATTATACGAAAGGATATGAAGATATTAATAAGGCAATCAAAACATCGAGTCTGCTCATTACCGGCAAGAACGGTGATTGCACGGTTTGAAAGTACATGTCTTAGGGTACGCATAACAAATAGTGCACACTTCTTCATCATTTATAGATTCCACATCACTTTGCAATCGTTGGCTCCAATCTTTCAAATGCCTAATTACCCTGTCCAAAGTCCTTATGTCATCCTCACTTATATCGTCCGGAACGTCTGGAAGTGTTATCAAGCATCAATTACTAACGATAATAAAAATTAAACTTCCACTATTTAAATTTGATTAAAAATAAATATTGAAAGCATACAATCTCGTAATGAAAATGGCGGGGTTCCTTCAGCCGTGGGTGCTTGATTTAATCCAAAAAGAAAATCAAGAGATTTTACTTGAAAACTTGGTTCGTTTAGCAATGCTTTTGTTACAGGTATATCTGCACCTAAAATAAAGTATTACACATGAAATATAATCCTACATTAATAAATAAATTATAATAATAAATAAAATATTGTTATTGGCATTTAGCATTTACATGATTAATGAACTTGTTCGTACATTGTAAAAATACAATGATTATAAATTATAAATTCTGGTGTAGTTCAACATTATATTGTTCTCTGCTGAATGGACACATTTCTCAAAAGTAAATACAATTAATCATTTTTACACTTACTGTTTGTCATGTCTAATTCATTTCGAATCGCTGCCACAAGAATTCCAGCCACAGATGACAAAATTGGATAATGAGTCACATTCTCTAGACCAGCTATATCTAAATCCATCACTTGTGCAAAACTTCCACTGTTGGATCCAATTCTGTTCAATATTTGACTTAGAAGCTAAAAAAAATTGTCAATTCAATTGGTGAATTAAAAATAACATTGTTTTTTTAATGAAAAAGTTAATGTGTAAGTAGTACACGAGTTGACGTGTAGTGAAATGAAATTCAGAGACTAAAAAGTTCTACGTGAATTGATTCTTACCATACATAGCCTTCCCAAAAGTGATTGTGCAGAATCCCGACTAAAATCACTCAATACTGGACTGGCAATATTAAATATCATTTCGACAACTCGAAGAAGAGCTTGAGTCAGTTCAAAGCAGGTGCAGCATATTTTTAATTGACGCGATTCGATAAATACCCGCTCTGGCCTGGATGCAGCATTTTGTATCTAAAACAAGTTTTTATTTCTTTAATACCTAAGTATATACTATACTTAATTTCGCGCTTATAAACATTAAAATCCAAACTCCATGTGATGAAATTTGAAAGAAAATATACATCATTGAATACAGCAGAGCATAAAACTGGCCTTCTTATCCTTACCTCTTGTAGCAAACCGACAAATTCGGAAAATGCCCAATTCAGTTGATTTAAAACGGAATGGATGTAGGTGACTGCCATTTTTTGGTTGGAAACCAGTGACGAGGTTACATGTGACTGCAATATGGTTGATGGAGTTGGAGCTGAAAAGAAATTATGTATGACATTATCAAATATTAGTTGAAAAAATGACCAAATAATTACTATAGTTGCAAGCGTTTCAATTATTTATCGAGTTCAACTCATTACCTAAATTGGGTGATATTCCGAATTCATCTTGCACAGGTTTAGCTCTGTAAGATCTTCTCGACTGAGTTGAATTGGCATATTGGAATCCAAACCCGTTTCCTTGCCACATCCTCACCAACATCCAATTACTTTGAGCCCAAGCCCGATTTTCATATGGTCGTAGAATGGCCCGCACCATGATCGCTTGAGATTCTCCAGGCATACCTTCCAATGCTGTTAACATTGTTCGATTGCAAATGAAATTACTCAACGCTTGAGTCAATGTGTCTTTAGTCTCTGCAATGACTATTCTAGAATCAGCAAAATGAGTTGCGATGAATTCCGCCACATCAGCAAGTACTTCTTGGATACCTGTGTTCAGAATAAAATACAAATTTTAAAAACTAGTTGAGTACAAAAATTAATTATTAATTAATAAATATTAGAAGTTTGAACTAACCCGGTAAATCCGAAAATGGAATGACAGGATTCATTTGGGTCAACAAGAGCCATGTCAAGTGAACTAGTGCAGTGATGTAGAGTTCAGGAACAAAAGCGAATAGTTTTCCTTTACTAGAAGCAGCCTTCAAGCTACCCAAAACTATTTTCAAAAGCTGAAAGGCTAATTTTTGCCGTTCGGGTGTGAAAACAGCAGCTTTCACCCATGCAAGGTGGCGTGACTGTTCATCCAGCTTTCTTGAGAAGATGTCGATTGAAGTACGGATTTCATTCTTTTCTGCATCCGTGAAGCTTCCAGAATTTAGATTTTCCATAGCAGTGTTTTGGGCTTTGGTGTATTCGGCAATTAGCTTTTGGAGCGATACAACCTATAAGTTGTTAGATAATCACAACAATGTAAGATTGATTATCAATAAATAAATACTGACTACAACACTTTTAATTTAACAATTTAGAAACCTTTTCCACATGCTTCAAAACACCACAGCAGAAGACTATGACGGAATCATCAACCAATTCTCTCAGACTAGTAGTTACATCCATAACCCCTGAATCTCTGCCTAACAAAGCGGTTGCTGGATTGGTGGGTAAAACGGTCTGACGATGTTCAAATCCAGCAAAGCCCATTAAACCTGGGAACAGTGCTCCATCCGCATTGATAATACTACGAAAATCAGTTATCATAGGAATAACCATATTATGACCACTTGCAGTACCAGCTATCAATGCAGCCCCAGCAGTATGCAATGGCCTCTCCAGTTCTTCGCCAGAACTTGTCGCACTCACACTTCTTCCCAAAACTCTTCGACTTAGACCAGTGCCAGTTAGCAAACCGAGATTTGTAGAACTCAAGCCTTCCGATGGTGTTTGGGTTTCCGTCCCTACAATAAACGATAGGCGAATTAAAAACAAAAGTTGAAATTCAAAATGTTAGAATATATGTTTTAGATCTCAACTGGATAGCTACGAGTTAAAATCAGTGTAAATTCGACCTCACCCGCTTCCGCAGTTTGCCGAGCTAGAGCCGGAACATTTATTGGAATCACAGGAGTTTGGTGAGGAGTATTAGGAGGCCTGTGCCCAGAATTTCCACTTGTTCCTGTTCCTCCACTTATCTGTGCTGCCACAAGTGTTCCAGTCTGCGGACGATTGTCAGGCAACGACACTCTTATCAAAGGTAAAGAAACAGAATTCATTGGATTCTGTCCCCCAACGTGTAGAATGGTTCTGAAACCAGGTACAGGAGTATCAATTCCCAAAGGATGATCTATTCCTCTCGGCGCTTGAGCATTTGCAGAATTAATGTAATCATCAATGTGTAAAGCTTCCGACACTTCCACATGATTTGACTTATAAAGGAAGGAGGAAAGCCCGCCGACACGTTCAATATCATAGTAACTGACAGTTGTGTCGTAGAACATTTCTGGTGGTATGTCGGGCATTGTGAGGTCAGAATTCTCCACTACCTCATCAGAATACAGAACTGTTACAGTTTTCAGCAGTCTAAAAAAAGTGCACATGGCTTTGTTGACCGACTGCTGGAGGACGGATCCGGGCTATAAAAGAGAAGTTCGAAGAGTACGAAGTTAGGAATGACAAAATTAAAAACATGATTCAAGAGTCAAACAAAAAGAATTTTACAATAAAATTATAATTAAACTTGATTGAAAATGCGTGAAATATGTGGATAAAATCTGAATTTACTTGTTAATTTTGAGAGAACTAACACAAAAGGTGTATAAATATAAAAGGAGCGGTTACCCGAATAGTATCCCTAATGTACAACCGCATTTTGCGAAGGAAAACTGATCGTGAAGATGGTCGTTTGTCCGTTCCATCAGTATTTGCCATGAGCGAAGTGAGGAAGGAGATTTGAAGATTTTCCAACACTGGAAAAATAATGTGTGCCCATATAATTATAATGGCAAAAGTTTCACTATCCGCAAAATAAAATATAAAGTATATAATTATATATATACATTGAATGTGCTTCGCCATGAGTTGAATTGCATCCGTATAAGCTTGACCGGTCAGTGAGTTCTCGCCATCTTTTTGAGGATACCAGCCTTCGGGCATAAGCTCTGTGAGTACTTCTTCATCGACTGGTCGAATGTGAAGGAAGTGCATTAAACGACTGAAATATTAAAATTAAGGCAATTTTTATAAGCAATCTTAAATATATCCACAAAATTATTTTAGATTTGTTTTGTGGCAGTGTTTTAATTGATTACTTGGTTTTATCAAAAAGAAGATGATGAAGAAAGTGCCGTCGAGTTCTCCGATGACCACATAGGGCAATGAGGCAATTCAGACTGTAGTGCTGAAAGGGATACTTAATGCTTAAAGAATTCGAACGAAAGTAGCTTAACAGAATCACACACAGTCGCTCCAAATAGCTCTTCATTTCAGTCTCCTGCAAACGACGTAAATTGTGGGGGTGAGAATATTTTAATTACAATAGATAACAGCAAGAACCTATCCTTAAAATAGCAAGTACCTCAAGGAAAGTCCACATGACGTCCAAGAGTAAATAAGCTCGATTAGGTTGAACAACAACATCCAAAATATCCTGCTTTTGTCCAATTTTCTCGGGCAAACCCAGTGTCTTCGCGAAGAAAGGTAAGAATGCCCTCTCGACGACAAATGCTGAGTGCATATTCGGACCAAGGAACTCAAAGATTCGATTGCAAACTACCATAAGAGTATTATAGTCTTCTGAGGAGATCATTCCGTTACCACTACCGAGTGCAGGGACAAAAGCGTCATTAGGAAAGAGATACAGCACCTTGTCAAGCCACCGAAGAAGTAAATCGGTTTTCGCGTTTTCAACTGATCGCTGCAGTTGCATCGGGGAATAACCTGGAACAGCGTACTGCATGGGAGTCGCTCCGAAATTAGCTACAATGTTTTCATTAAATGCTAAACTTGCAGCGGGAAAGTAAGCTATTCCTGATCCTCGTAAGATGTTTGAAAATGCTATTCCTAAAGACTTCCCATTTCTGCAAAAAGGAAAAAAATAAAAACTTGTTACATAACCATACATGATATAGTTATATTAGTAGTTAGTATATTAGTTAGTTTTTGAACCACAAAGTTTCAGAGCCATCCTTTAATTTGATTTTCTATAAATACCTGTAAAACTCTATGTGGCCCTGGTCTAAATCTATGCAGCACCCAATTATATCCCCATTCTGCCAAGTCTCTCCATACGGGGCAGTAGATTGATTCCATTTTCGAAGCCTATTCCCATCATAAGCGTATGAATCTATTGTGTCACCTAAAAATTAACAACAATAATTAACAGTAAGTCCCAGGCAGGTCGTCATTTCCTTTTCAATATACAACTTCGATTGCATTATTACATACCAACTCCTTTCTCTTGGGAGAATTTCGTGGCGACTGTTGACCACCCTAACTGCATTACGCCTTTAGAGCCGAGCTGTAACTCATACTGCCATTTGCCTAAGGAGTGAGACAAAGAAAATGTAAATTACTTTTCTCATGAAACTCGGGTTTTAAATTTTTTAAACGAATTATAGTTTTAAATATACAAAATACCTTTGTAAACGCAAGTATTCGCCCGAACGGAACCAAAATTGCACTGTGAACTTACACCTAGACGATCGTTAGAAATAATGAATGAACCTTTATAAGCCTCCACATCATACTTTACAATTTTTGGGCCCAAACGGCCGTCCACTTTTTCGGCACCAATCTGTTGACCCGCTTCACTGACTTCATTTAACTTTTCAATCATTTGTTCAACAAGATTGTCAACACTAACAAAATCAAAAGAATTATGCTCAGATAGATTTCAAAGTAACATCATTATTATTACTTTTAAAAATAATTCAGTTCCTAAAATGTATAAATCATTTGATTAAATGACTTGAACTTCATCAACTCACGTTGCAGGATTTTCAGCCGGCTTCGCCACGTGAGACGCTTCCGGTGACGGACTAATTTTTGCTGCCTTACTAGGTTTAGGTCCATCATGGTGAGCAGCACCGGTTGACACGGTGCCTCTCTGCGACTTCGTCGAGGAGTTGTGACTAAGATGAGCCTCTTCTAACTTCTTACTAGTGGAGGAACTACTACTTTCCCCAGACGAGTCTTCCAGGTACTTGCCTTGAACAGATCGTGTAAATTCCGTTCCAAATACTTGACTCAAGATCCTTGAGGACAGTTGCACCGAGTCCATTTTTTTAAAATTTTGATTGGATACTGCAGTCGAATTCAATTCTGCTGGTGAAAGGCAATACAAGAATTAATTAAACTAACACCATTTACACCACCATTAATTATTAGTAACAACAAGCATGTCTCATGAATTCGTATGTATCTCTGTATTATTAATTTTTTACACCTACATCTACATATAATTCATTCCCTACTTAACACTACAAGCAGACAACTCAAAATTATCAAGAAATTACTTATGGCAAAATGTTAATTGCGTTTTCGTCTTTTAAGTTGGGAAGCTGCAATCTTCTTTTGTAACCTCAGGTTTAAGCTTAACTTTAAGTTAGCAATAAGAAGCGTGTTAGCTGTCAGGAAGTCATTATTGTTAAATATTTGCTAGTAAATGTACAATAGTAATTAGTGCAGGTGCATGCGGTCGAGTAATTAAAATACTTCAATACTTGAAGTGAATAGTGAGTGAAAAGTGATGATTAGATGAATGAAAAGTGAGAAGGGCCTCAAAATTTTTGAATTGAAACACATGAAAATCTTTTATTTTTTTGGTTAAATTTAAAAAAAAATCAAAACAATGAGTTTCGTCATCACAAAACAACTTTACAAACAACGAAAATACTTTGAATTCACCCAAACATAATAAAATAATAACCTAACTCGTAACCTTCGGTTACAAAACCAACCAAACCACGAGGTAGTATTTACACAATCAGCTTTAAAGTAGAATAAACAAACAATAATGCATATTCATATATGCATACCATAATAAGCTTCTATATGAATTAATTTAACGAAATAAAAATAAATATTCCAAAAGCCAAAAAGTATATCCAAACAAACCCAACATAACAGGGTTTTATCTTGGTTTCTTGTTTTATGTGCATGTTGGTATATAACTACCGTATACAATTTTGAAGAAATTAAAATCAACAAAAATTATTATTGTCAAAATGATCATCGTCACAGAACCTTGATTGATGATGATCTCATACCATTTTTACTTTTGGCTCTTATATTATGCAATAAGCAATATACACTAAAAGTATGCATGTACACACCTTAAAGGGTAAAAAAGATTTAATAATATAATAAATAAAAATGTTTCAAATTTAAAATTGTAAACGCCATACCTAATCCACTTTATTATTATGCAAGAAGATCATTCTAGAGTCACTGCGTTTTGCTTTTGTCATCCCTTTCCCTTGAAGGTAGCTTAGTAATATTTTTATCTTATCAATAATTATTATTAATATCGTTTCTCGTCCTGTCGTTTAAAAATAATATTCAAGTCTTCAAATCGAAAAACCACTACTTTTATGTATACATGTAATGTATAATTAAATGTTATATTGTAGTACTCTCCATCACTTTACATAGCACTATTATTTATATGTAATAATTTTTAATACGTCTGTTATATTATACACTTTAACATTAACAACAACATAGCACTTATTATTTTATTAAATTTAAATTAACATTTAACATTGATTCTGTTTCACTTTCTTCTCAAATTCAACCACTCGTCGACTCGCCAGCACTTTCTGCACTTTGCGGGGGTGTCAACATCAAGTTTGCGCGCTTCATCGCAGGGATGTCTGGGAATTGCGGCATTTGGTTGTTGAAGCAAAAATAATTGTAACATTATTTAATTACTAACTACTAACTTGTAAAATCATTATATTAAAAATTAAAACAAACCTAATTGTAAGTGCATTCAATCCCTGGTCGTAAGTTAATAAAAATTATATTACATTGATGTTGAAGATGTAAATATAATTATCTCCACAATTGCTACTGGTGTGGTTACAAGTTACAATTTATAATAACATATTTCACTCTAAATCCTAATGCTGAATGCAAAACTGGCCATGTCGTTTAAAAGCATGGCCGATTTGTTTACATTGTCATCAGTATAGCGCATTTGCACGGCAAGCAAAATCCCGCTGCTGCTATGGAAAACTGCTTATTAGTCTTATTGCATGTTGTAGAAAGGAAAAATATTCCAGCAGTTTCTACCTCTTATGTGCGATTGCAATGGTAAATAAACGAGATATAATATTCGGACGCTGTAGTCATTCTGATTGCATTTTTGCAACTGTGGAAATAATAGTTATGTATCTTCAACTTCAACGGTTAGTGGTGATATACGGTTTCATAGGTACTTGTATATACTTATAGTATTTTATTGTCATCACTTGACCCTTGACCCAAAACAAAAACAATCATTTATAAATTATACATTATACCCATAAGCCATAAAGAAATGTATACTGTAATAAGTATCTTTGGAGTCACACAGGGTAATAAACAATAAGAAATAAGCACATGAGAAAAAAACGGTATTTCCGTTATTTGAACGGCGTCATATTGGACCTTTTTTAAAGAAATCTTTTTAGGACCAAAAGGATATAATAATAGGGCTTCTTGGCTGAAATCTCGTCAATTTCCTTCTTGCTCCGTCCCTCATTTCATACCCTTTATTTTGGAAAGGTGTATGTAGTTTTTGTCTTATTATGACACGTTTTTATACACGGCAAGTAGTAACTTTATTTATTTAAGAAAGTGTACATGTTATGTATACTATGTACTTATATAAAAATCCGAAAGGCACTTCAAAGGGTTCATGTAATCAGTACAGAGTACTGTTCTGTATGCCCATATAGATGTATGAATTAAGGGACTGTATAAAATATTAACTTGTAAAAGTGAGTAATAAGTATTTCCAGTATGTACATACGTATTGGTTTTTATAGGACGTGAGTTATCTGTACGGATGTATAGGCCAAGCACACAAATAAGGGGACGTGGCACATTGAGTTAACGCTGCCTTTGGACAAATATTAGTAAAGTTATAAAAAACGGTAAGAACACGTCCTATATGTTCATCCTTTCGATACTAAAAAATCCAAAACTTGGTTGTATTGACTTTTGAAGGGTTGACCGAGAAGAAAATGTGAACAGGTCTTCGATTGTATTTAGTGTATATGTATAGTCTTTTATTGTTATTATAGACGGACGGGCTCTTGCATGGTTTCCGTTCAATTTATTTCGTAAGTCTTCCAAGTACGAAGACATGACAAGACCAGCAGTCCTTTACCTTGTTTTAAAAGATTTTTATCAACTGTTGTATATGAACAAATATCTTGTAATATACAAAAGTAAGAGGTAAAAAGCGATGTCTGAAATACAAAATCATAAAATATAATAATACTTGCAAGTTTTTATGGTTCCTGCCTCTGCTTTTAGTTTTTTCAATATGAGATGGGAGGCAAGTGGAGATTATCCGTTTATTGGCAAAAACTTGCTAATGCACCGTTGTTCCTACTGCATTCAATGCAAAGCTGGCGTATTGAAGTTCAATAAATAAACATTGCATTAACACACTCTACATAAATACACACTTTGTAGAGCCTTGATTTGAAAGTGAAAGCACCAACTGTCTAGTAACAACATAGTAATATACAACATGGTAATAATGCAAATAGTGCATTGTGGTGTTTTTTATTATAGAATCGTATCAAAAACCTTTTAAAGATTAACTTCGATCCTTAATAAAATTCTTTGTACGTACATCGATTGTCATCCGTGGCTAAATCAAAATGTATTTTTTACACATATATAAATATTTTCGAAGACTGAACGCAGCTGTTGCATAATGGACTGAACGATGCTATACGCCAATGTTGATACTTCTTGTATTGCTACTCCACACTTATTATTTTACATTCATTATTATCTTTAGGAACAATCTTTGCAGGAGCAGCAGCATTGGCTTGGAAGCATCAATGACAACAGATGCACATCCACTTACAGAAACCCAAGAGTCCCTGGCAGGAGTCAATCCTCTTGTCATCATTTCAACAATGCAAGAGTGAGGTGCATGCAAAGTCAACAAGGTTATTGGAGGCTGTCTTTAGTCTTTATCCATTAATGGTATTATTTGTGTTACTACCATTTCAGTATTACTACTGTCAGTTTCTTAACAAATACATTCGCTGTCTGCACCACCGTCGTCTTAATTCTGTGTGTATTAAATATATTAAAGTTTCAAGTGCACTTCTAAAAACTTAAATATGTACATACCTTAAATAAATCAATAAAACTTAAATAAACATCATCATGTCTGAACTTCATCTCACTGCATTCGGGAACTGAACATCCAAGTCGATTTCGCATTTACTTTTATTAAACAGAAAATAAAGGAACAACTTGTTGATTTATTTTGTAATTCCTTCAAATCTTTACTATGCACAGTGTTTTTATGTCTATATGATACGTGTAATGTAACTGCATATGTGATGGTAAAAAGATAAGTTCTCAGGAAACAATGCAAGAGTATACTTAAATACAAGTTGGGAGAAATATAATGGAATATAATTAACCTGTCCATTACACTTGCAGAAACTGCACTAAATACATATTTACCGAAGAGAAAAATGGGAAATGTCCAAGGTGAAAAGTTGAGATCAGTTCAATATTTTCTTCCAATTGCTCAAATAATAGAGGAAAAAACAAATACCTAATAACACACCTATATTTAAGTACATACTTAAACATGCAATCCCATTGAGCCTTATTTTTACATTGAATATATGGACACCGTGCTCACTTTTCATTGTAGTTTTCTTGTTGGTCATCTATAATGTATGCCCATACTATAAATGTATGCCCATGTAGCAAGTGGCAATCGACACTGTACAAGGCGCAAGCCACGTTGATGAAGGCAGTCATTATCTACTTTTAACTATGGATCCTGTGGACCCACATTACATATTAGTATACTTATGGCTTTAAAAGAAATTTTTAGAGCAGTAAACGAATATCGCAGCTGATATGAATTACTTCATAAATATAAGGTATATTACATACTTATTTAAATATAAACGTGTAGAGGTGCTGTACCCTCTTTAAAAGCCGTATAGTTATTAATAAGCTTAGAGTATACGAGTATACCAACATTTGTCAGTACACAGGTTTTGAGTAAGTTTATCCACCAAATGTGTAGAGAGTAGGGAATTTACGGGCACATATAGCTGTATATTTGTATTTATGTACGTAATTTCATGTCGGATGTACTCGAAGTAGAATGCCTGGACCGAAACCGGAGGAGCAATAATAAGACAGTGTGCCTCATATGAAATTAACTACACATATCCAGCTAATAATAATGAAGGCACGGATTTTCTCAAATAATAATAACAACCATGTAGGAAACAGTTAAAAGGAAGGAGGCGTGGAGTGTGAAGCAGGTGTGAAAGCCCAAGAAAAAAAGCGTCTTAAATTAAGAGCTCAAAAAGATAGGTCTTGACAGGACACGACGGCCCCTCTCTCAATCAGTTAACACTTGAAAACAAACTAACCAGAACCAAAACCAACCTGGAGTAGTTAAAGCCCGACGACGCTTTTTGTACATCCAACAACCTTATAAGTTAAGATAATGATTCACTTTATCCAGGGTAATATAATAGAATAGTTCAGATATATATAGTAAATAATAACGTAACATAATCCATATACAAGGAACTTGGTGGAAACAATGGTGGAAGATTCACTGCACTTGAAAAGAGTGAACTTCCATATCCCAAGTCATAACCTCAATCAAATCTTGACATTTTACTCCGTATAACCATATATAATTACGTGATAAACAATACAGGCATCCGTCAAATTAGCATTATTTGTTCCAAACAAGGAGTATTTTCTTTAATTTATATCTGTCGGATCCAGAAAATAGTATGTACTGTGTATACGTTTAACCTGGGTTCAATCAGTTCAATTGAACAACGTTCATACACGCAAGACAAGACAAGAAAGATCAAGAGAGATTTGAGATTCTCTCCAGAAGCAACAAGACAGGAATATACATTCATCCAAACACGCGGATGGACAGCAGGAAAAGCAGGCGAAAAATCTTGGAAGCTCCTTAGTGTCGCTGGATCATTGCATGAGTGAGCATCTCTGTGCGGTTTGAGCTTATGCCTTGCAAAGCTCAATTAAAATTACAACATCGCGTACATAAATTGGTAATAATAAATAAATATATAGCTATCTATCAATATCTGTATCTAAGTACATAATTGAACTTATTTCACCATTAAAATAATGACTATTTGTATTACTGTGTACATTATCCATGCGACAGAAAGATTAAATGGATATCGAGAGACTTAATAAATAAAATAAATTAAGCTTTAAACCCCAATAGACTAAATTGTCCACGCATGAAGTGAGAAGAAAGGTCAGACTGTTGAAAAAAGTAGTATACTCGCAGTGTGTCTTGTGTATTAGAATTAGTCGTCTGAAAGGTTGAGTTGTCGTCACAAGTTAAATCAGGCTTGGATAATATACAACACCTTGTTTGCTGGAAGAATTAGGGAATTATTTTATTGTTGGTCGTGTTGTTGAAGATTAGTCATGGTTTTCAGACTACACCTTATCCTGTCTTTTTTCTGGCCGCAGTAACTACCATGTAAACTACAAATCGTCGGTTGTTTTCTTCTTGTTGTCAGTCGTCTTATGCATGTGCTCCGAGAGCTCTTCGCAGTCAGTCAGATTTACTCTGTTCGAGGAGAGAACTTATTGAGAGAAAGGACTGTCCCATCAAGATGGTAAATATACATAATATATATATACTATCCTTTCTCAATGATAGCTCATATTAACAATATATACAAGTACACGGACACATAGCCCACTATACATTATATTATAATATATAGAGTATTTCTTCTTATGACTCCAACTTGTTGATCACCTGTTAAGTACCACAAAATATCGCTTGAAGCAAACTATATAGGAATATTGTGTAGTTCAACAATGGATTGGAACCTTATTTCTGGATACTCCCAGTTCTTCTTCTGACAGTGGACCCCAGGTGTTCAATTTTTGTCCGGTTCGAACTTCCAAAGTGTCAGTGAAGTGGAGAATAAGGTGGAGAGATAATAAGGAACCGTTTGTATAGTCAATATATATAGATATATATAATAAAAAAACCGTGAAGCAGGTAGACACCAAACCAACCAATATTATTATATACCTGACGTGCAGTGAACACAAGCATTTATTGTTAGAAGCTCTATGTTTTCTTGTTAGTGTTGTTACATCTCTTCTGTTCCTGCTTAACATCAGTTAACGCTGTGCTCCTATCTTGTTATTATTGTTACTCCTCCATATCAACATGATTTTAACATTATGTCCGTAAACTGAAATTAATTTTTGCCTAATTTTTAGCTACATCAATTACCATGTAATGGACATTGACATTATTTCCATTTGATTACAATAGTCAGCAAGTATTTTCTATACTCACAATAGGCTTCATGTCTCATCGGTATAGTGCCATCAAGACAATAACGCGTAAATATAAAGCAACTCATTATAGAAAAAATCATTGACACCAGTGTACTGTCAAGTTATAATACACCATCATTTAATGTGGCTGCGATTTCCTGAATCCCGAGTGAAATTAATACCAATGAGGATATTTTTGTTATGCGCTGTTATTACTCCACTCTTGTTATTCAAGTTACCTCTTGCTGTTCTCAAAGTTTGTGTGCTGAATCTACTTGCCCCTACTGTCGAACTCGACTTTTACCCATAAGTGAACTTATACTGCGAGTCACCAGCCATGACGAGTGCCTAAGATTTTAAAGGATCAAGGAGTTTTGGATTTGTAAATGAAATATACTTATTTACTTACTCAAAAGTACTTACGCACTTAAGTACATGGTTCAGTGGGAGAGGTCCCAAAATAGAAGGAAAACATTGAGGAAATTCCAATCAGCGGAAGAGTTTTACAAGTCAGGAGAGACGGTCATGTCGTCATGATTGGGTGATGATGATAATCATCATGTTCTAATAAAAACAACTATACAGTGGTACTCGTTAGATGCTAAGTAAGATCTCACGTAGATGTTATATAAATATATATACCATTAGAGCATACCATGTACATGTACTGTATAGTTATTGCAAAATCAATATAATTTAACATCTCTATCTATGTGTATAGATATAAGTATACAAATGTATAGTCTGATTGCGAATAAGTGTACCCGCAAATATCTAAATACATACACAGACAGGGAAAAGATCAAGAGTCAAGCCTAATTTTAACCCGAGCCAACTGTTTATGTCCTAATCTTTTTGTGTTTATGTCCTGGTAAAAGTACGTATATGTACAACCCATAAAGTTCATTTACTCATCCGTGTTTGTGTAATTTGAGACATTGAAGTGTTCTGTAGATATTGACAGTTTAGTAATGTAATACTATATTAGTATATAGTACCTATAATAATTATACTTACCACAAATATTATATAGTAAGTATACAACACAGATACACTGTGCTCAAGGGGTTAATCGCAGTAGTAATCAATTCCTAAAATTACCAATCGCAAGAAAAATTAAGTGTGATGTGTAATTGAGGCTACAGGAGAATGCCTAGTGAATCAGTACTATTTATTGTTCTTACAAGGAAACTATTTGTATTAAAAACATAAATCCTCCTCAATACCCACATTATATCTTAATCATCATGAAATAAGTCCGACTCAATATGGTTGAGCGGTTTTACCACGTCCAAAATAATGAACTTGCTCTCTTTCCATACAACTCGTCTGTCCCTACTGCTGACTCTGATCCTTCTCCTCATCATTATTGCCACTCAGTCAGGGTGTCAGTTACAAACGTCGCCGCCGTCGTCAGCGCAGTACCACAGACATCCCCAGCATGAAAGTCACTTCAGCAATTCTACAAGTATTCATAACAGCTCGGGTCATAAAAGATGCACAGGCTCAAATAACCGGACGACTGAGGACACAGGACAAAACCATAAGCTCATCAACTGTGATCGACGAGGTAGTAATAGTCGACGACGGATGAATAACGGCAAGCAGGCCAACAGATCCGTGTCGGATGATGACAGCCGTCCCAAACGACACCGACACTCTGACCTGTCCATGTGGATTGATGAGCAACAGGTCAAATTATTCAGTGGTAATAAGGATTTAATTACTGTACAATAGCTATTTTAATAGCCAAATTATAGTCGTCGTTGCTAAACTAACACCTTTTCCGACTTTCCACATCCAGTTTTCTGGACTATGTACAAATGTGTACAAAATAGAATTAAAAGTACAAACCAATACGCGAGAACACTCGACTTGGAAATGTACTCGCTGAAATATTTACAGAATCTAATTTCTGCTGTTAAAGCAATTTTGCAGAGAGTTGTTCAAACATTGCAGTGACTGCGCCATAGTTATTATAATATTTTAATAAAGCATTTAAGTGGTACTTAAATACAAATTACCTTGTATAAAAACATTTTTAATTACAGGCTTACTCCTAGAAATTCAAGTAATTGCTGACGGTAATGTAATGCCGTATATTTTGGATCCGAATTTTGAAAAGTACCTTCCGGTGATACCTGCTGAGGTAGGAGTCGTTAATTTTACTTGGAGAGCTGGTGACCGAAAATATTTCTATCATTTTGATCGTTTACAATCCTTCCAAGAAGATATACTTCTCCCTCCAGTAGTCTCCATTGATACCAGAGGAAGAATTCCGAGAAAGCCCAAAGGTACGCAATAATAACTATACATGTTTGGTACAGTGAAACAACACAATTCTATACATTTTGAATATTTTATTTTAGCGTTTAGTGTATTCCTGCCCTGTACAGGCCAGAGAAGCGGTGTAGCTCCATTTACTGTAGGTCTGCTAATAGAAACCCGAAAAGGCAAGCCATTGCCAGGTACACCACTTCGTCTCCGACTTAGAAAAGAATGTACAGAAAAACGGAAATCCGAACCGGATCCGGAGTGTGACAAAAAATGTGCAAATGGTGGTTGGTGCAATAAGGACAGAGTGTGTCGCTGTCCAGAAGGTTACATGGGGCAGTATTGTCAAACGGCTCTTTGTTACCCACAGTGCATGAACGGTGGATCTTGCATTGCCCCAGGTGTATGCAACTGTCCCCCAGGTTTCCATGGTCTACATTGCGAAGGAGGTTTGTGATAATTATAATTTTACCTGATATTCCCTTGTTATAATTTATATGTTAAAAAAATTTACGCAGGCATGACTAAAGTAATTTAAATCCATACAAAACCTTTATTATTAACCTTTATCCCATCACATATATTTTGGTTTAAATACTTCATTTTTCGCTGTCAGTTGTTACTACTAGGTCCCTACCTGTCGCTAATCTTGAGCTTCCGAATTAATACTAAAAATAAAATAACAAGACTAGCTCTTACAGAGACTAACTTCAGACACTTAATATCACTAATCGCAAGTAGTCACGATTTTAAACTCTTTCCGAAAGCCATATAGCAGTCTTACAGCCAGTTTTGATAGCATTGAATAGTAAATTATAACCGGGAGTTTTCTCCGCATCGTGCTCTAATCCAGTGTCATGATGCTCTTGCTCTTCATCCCGACATTTCTGAATGTATTCCATTATTTCCTTATTTTCTTCCAAATTAGCAGTGGATGCCATCAACTCTCTTATCTGGTTGTTGTAGTGCTCAACGATGGACGCTTCCACTGCTACGGTGCATGCCATGGCTGCTTTCTCGCCTAATAGGGCTGTGCCTGAATAAATAAATATTGGGTTTAGACTTCTTGTGACAACTAATATTCACAGGACAATTTTAAAGCAAAGATTTTTTAAATCTGCATACCTGCTCCTAAAGCGAATCCCGCTATATTCCAAATAGGCAGTAGTGCAGTAGGTCTAGCTCGATATTTAGGTATTAATTTGTTAAAAATGTCCAAATGCACTTTTTCTTGTTCCCACATATGTTGAATTAACGGGCCTGATTTGGTCTTACCTGTGAATTAACCAAATACATCATTGTTAAAAAACACTTTGGGCATTGCACATAAATGTAAATTCTTTCTTGCGGTTCAACCCTCACCTAAGACAGCCATTTGACCAGCATAAATTCGATTAGCACCGTATTCTCCAGCATGGTCCACCCGAAGAATTCTGTCTCTAATCACTCGCAGTCTCTCTTCTTGCGCTTTCTTCCTTAGCTTTTCAATATCCACAGACTCTGTGCTATAGCCCTTTTGAAATACTCTGCCATATCGGATTACTGACTGTTGTCGCAGGGTACACATTTGACAGGCCATAGTGAAATTCTGAAAAACAAAAATTAACACAATTCAGAAAAAAGTTTATTAAGTAATTATGTAATTTATATTTTTAACAGGTATATGTGGTGAGAAATGCCAAAACGGCGGAAAATGTGTTCAGAAAGATACTTGTGACTGCACTAAAGGCTACTACGGTCATCGTTGTGAATACAGTAAGAGATTTTATTAAATGACTACACCTACCAAAAACTATAGACTAAGCTATTATCTTCTATCACATTAATACAATTTCTTTTACTGTTTTTCAACTAATGAATTTCATATAATTCCTATCTAAATCTTTCAATGTCATTCTTCCCAACGCAGGTAAATGCATGATCCCCTGCCTGCACGGAGGTCGTTGCCGCGGTGTGAATCTCTGTCGATGCCCCCCGAATTTCTCGGGAGACCACTGCGAGATCGGAATCATGAACCGGACACTGACACAGCGACACACCTGCAGTCTCCCTTGTCGACATGGACGCTGCGTCGGCACCAACACTTGCGAGTGTCACAAGGGCTACTTTGGTCGGCGGTGTCAGCGTCAGCTCTGATATTTATTGAAAGATACATTGTTATTTCAATAAAAATATTCTTTAAAATAATTATTATGATGTTGTCCATCTATACGACAATTTTAAATTATCCAAAAACTAGGTGCCCCTTTATTTATCTCTCTCTTTCTTGTAACGCTTTCGTTAAAGTCTATACAACTTCATTAAAATCTGTACAACTTCAAAGGCAATAATAACAAATAACGAACTATATAAACTTGTATTACATACATAAAAATAAACAAATAAATTCAAAACTGTTGACTGTACACAATTTCTCTGTGGCTGAATAAAAAAAACCTACACATTTATTTTGGCAAACAAAACAGCTAAAAACATATATGGGATAATCAAAACTTCGTTAAATTATGTATTAAAACGAATCTTTAAACATCCCAAAAACATAATTATTTACCTTTGTTTTCTTATTAAAATTGAAAACAAAATAAATTATTTTAGCTTTCTTACTCCAACAAAATAATAAAAAAACAAATTACCAAAAACAATTAACAAATTACTCAAAATAAAAAATAACAACAAACACAAAATAATCAACAAAAAATTACACAAAACAATAAACAGCAAATTACACAAAATAATAAACAGCAAATTATACAAAATAATAAACAAAAAATTGCACAAAACAATAAACAGCAAATTACACAAAACAATAAAAAAAACAAATAATCATAAAATGTCAACAAATGACCTACATACAGTTTCATATAAACAAATCCATATAATTAACCCATCATATACATATATCGTCGAATGTAAACATTGCATTTATAATATTCCCGCCCAAGACTGAATATTTAGTTGGGAAATCCCGCACTGGCGTCTCTTCCGTCGACTAGAAATTTCCCTTGGAATTATGAAATTCAGAAAATTTATTAAATAAAATAGTCCATAACTAGCCCTCATGCTGGATTAAATTTCTAAAAAATAGTAAGGGAATTTTGGAATCCGGGCAGAGGGTTGTCATGAAAAATGGGGGATGAATTGCGGGAGAAAATGCTGTCGAAAATCGGGTTTACCTTAGAGAAAATGAGAAAATTGAGGAATTGTGGAGTGGCGCAGGCGTTGAATGACGCCCGAAGAAAACACTATGTGAAGAGCCCAATGCTTGATATACAATGGGCAATGGATCGATTTTTGCTGTGGCTGGAGAAAAGCAATGGAGCACAAGTAGAGTTGTTCTAAGACTTTTCAAATCCGAAGAGTTGAATGTGAAATTTGTTGAAATTTGACTGGAATTTCGGAAGTTTGTCGGAATTGGACGGGACGTTGGCGGCGGGACGTGTGTGGAGAAGGAGTCTCTGGACCTGAGGAAATTGTCAGAAGCACGCAGACAAGTAAGGAGTTTGTCATTTTTTGGTCAAAAAGCACACGCAGGTGCGTACGCAGCCGTAGTCTACCATCTTTGACTGGGCCTGCTCAGTCCTCCTACGGCGGGCACTGGGCCCTTCGACTATTTTCTTAATTTAATTGACCTTTTAACTAATTGGGAAAATCCAAGGGAGGCTTGTCAAGGGTCGGGGTGGGCTGGAAAACCCGTTGGAAAAGTCCGGGATCCGTCCCGGACGCCATGTTTTCCCTCCCCGATAATACCCGACTATGTTTGATTGCATTTTCCCCCCTTTTCACTTAATTTGATGTGAGTTAATTCGTCATTAACATCTTTGGTACGTCGTGGGCTTTCGATTGACATGCTTTTGACCCCTGTCGGACTTAGTTTAGGACTGTGGGACTCATTTGAAATTTTGAGATGGAGAGGGAAAATCTTATTGTAGATGGGGAATTTGACCCTTCCTCTTTTGTATCGATTTTCTTGACGTCGGAGGCCACCGACACCGAGGACGACGGCGTCTTTATTTTACCCGGATTTGAGAGTGCGTCGGGGGGATTTTGAATTCCGAATTTCGGGATTTAGTTATTTTCCTCGCCCGCCGTGCACTCATATCATATCTGACAGTTTTGTTATTGTTGTTGTTTATAAATTTACACAGTAAACATTCATGCATTTTTGGGTTTTGTGTATCTGCAAAAGTGGCAACAAATCTAGAAGTTTTTATGAAATCTGCTATTAATATATTTTGTAGAGGCTTTATCTGGCAATTGGAAACTCAAAATGTTGTCCAATATTTAACTATTGTTAAACATGAATTGTTGATTGTTAATTGTTTAGAAGTTTTGCATTATTTAATTAGGTGATTTGCTGGGTTATTTTTAGTTTAATTACACTTCGAGGCAATGAGTTAGCAGCGTGGGATTTAATGTGTTTCAGTCCCAGACATTATTTGGCTTTTTTGTCTTAAATTTATTTTTTCCATAATAATGGAAGAATAGGAAGAATACTTCTAAATATTCAATGATATTATTAGATTTGTTTTGATGACTCATTTTTATGTTAATGTAATTCAGCTCTTGTTCTTATATATGACTATTTTTGTTGTATCGCTTTCAGCTCCCTCGCACTCTTACCTGTTGTTGTTAGCGTCTTTTCTTCCTTCATCCATCCTCGAATCTTCTTGAATTGATTTGTTGCCAAGAATTCCTAGGAAATTTATCATCCTTGAATACATTAGTTTTTACTTATATAGTGACATACACCACGATGTAAAGACTTGTCAATGACTTCGTGTAACATGTATTTTATTATAATTAGTAATTTTTACTATACTTTTAATCTAGGAATTTTATTAAATTATTTTAATTTTGTGTACATCAGCTGTTCCCGTTCCTACTGCTGGATACTCTTTGATAATGCGATGTAGCACACGGGCTTTTATTAATTGTTACTATCTGTAATTTATGAATTGATATATTAATAGGATGTTTGAATGTATTCAAGTTTAGTACTTCCATTGGAGAAGAGCAAGCCCGATGTTTTAGTTAATTATGCCGGAACTTGATACTTTAGCAGCTTCCTTCTAGTCCCTTTTAATGGATTGGTTAGAATCAAAATGCTAAATTGAAATGATGCATGTTTTTAAATGTAAAATGAATGGCATTGTAATTTAGAAATATACGCAAAACAACTTCAATTAATTTATTTTACTTCCGAAATGAATCCATCCTATCTTTTGTGGTAGAGAGCGGATCAATTAACGTAATTTATAATGTCCCAATCCGAAAACGCCAGTCCTTTTATAAAATACATGTTGCAAGAGTCGTTAACGTTGGTCGTTGCTCAGTGGTGGAGTTACATAAGGGCACACTTGTTGTAGTAATAATTACAGGGTTGTTACCTCTCATCGTCAGTTACATAATAATTCAGCGGGCAGGATGAATGAGTCATGCATTTTGTTAAATAAGTGAAAGAGAGGGACCGCACTTGATATTATATTAATGCAAAAGCATCACGTACAGTTTACTTTTTAACTTCAGCACGATGTGTTTAGAATCGCATCGGGGAGACCTGCATAATACATGATTTCCTATACTTACTTAAGTACACGTACATGGACAACAATACTGTTTTTAGGTTCAATCATACTTTTTCATTATATCTGTCTGTCCCATAGTTGCACGCAGTCAACACTTTGTGGTCCTGCATGCGAACCCTGATAAATACCCTGTCTCAAGTGTGCTTTTAAAGGGTGAGCTCGGGCATCAGCCCTTGCTTTTGTGCACCGTATTTGTGTGTATGATTGTGTATAATAAAAACAGGGTACTTGTCTCTCAGGAGGGGAAAGCAAGTGTATGTGTTGGTGGATAGTCATAACTCCCTGTAGTAGTCCGGGAACAATGCGAGTAGGTACTTGCATTTATTTATGATTTATCATGCACCAATTGATTACATCTAGCTTGTGAAGCCTTTTTATATTAAAATATACTACACAACAAGTATTATGTACAAGTAGTACAACGTAACGACGTTTCTCCTCTGTTATATGACGATGGACGATAGCTCTGTGTGAGTATGAAGGATATGATAAGGGTGTTTCCCGACATGATAGAGCATACTTAATATTATTAAACTTGAACAAAGTACCATGCTAGCGAAGTACTGTGTATCATGTATGCTGTGCAGTGTACAGCTGGAGCAACTTATTGCATTTATACATAAGGTCTATTTTGAACTTGCATTGTGTCTGCCTGGAGCTTGCACTAATATAATAGTAAATATAAGGTATGTCTGAACTTGCATTATAAGAACGATTTAGCGAAAGCAGACCTACTTTTCCTGGAGCGAGATCCCGCTCTCTCCCTACATTGCACACATATATTATCAACATTATATATCCAGTCATGGAGAAATGGGATGCATGAAATTCCGGACGGGATTTTCTAACTCTTGGAGTGCTTTTATGCCAGGGGGATTATAGGATATATACCCTACGGAGTGAGTGCATGACTTGGTTATTATTATGAGGGGTTGCATATTGCAAGGCTATACTTTATGGCATAGATGCGGTAGGAATGGGAAATCGATCGATATTTACTTGATAAGGGTTTTCTCGGGTCTCCCGTTCCTCCATAGTAACTCACGCTCTTTCTAATGCTCTTCCTGGATCATTTCTCTCTCTATATATTTTGATATAAAACTGCCCCAGTGATAAAAGCATAAACGTATATGAAGACTTATATAAGTTCATGTCTATGTAAAAGATACATCATGCATATGTATCATGTGGAAGCAACAAGAAGGAGTTGCAGGAGGAAAAAGGAAGGGATAGCTACACTATTGTATACTCGAGATGAATGTTAGCCTGATTTTAAAATGATAGAAATCAAAGCAACACGGGTAGTTTTCCTCCTACCCACTTCCAGCATTGTACATGCTACTGAGCTGAGTGAGAGCGAGAAGAATTCTAAGGATGCTGGAGTGTTATAACAGTAGGAGCGTAGTGCATTTTGTCTTATTTAAGTAAACTTTGAAAGTGTAGCACTCTCTCCTCTTATAGTAGCTGAGAGAGTAGTTCTGGTGTTGTCACCCGATTTCCGGGTTCTTGTTGTATACTACCACATCTCACTTCTTTGCTTCTCCTACCTCCTTCTCCCGGACTATACTTACTATACACTACACTACTTGTCTACAATATATTACTTTCTCCAGCAGCGTCAACTGTGTTTCCTTTAGCGTTCCCTGGAATCCATCTCGACTTGGAATCCAATAGCAACCTACCTGTGCTATTTAATTCAATTCATTAGCTTTTCGGAATGTAGCGTCTGTATTATTAGCATCAACTTTATTAGTGTAGTCTTTACTTTAAGTTCCGAGCTATGCTATACGGGAATTTTAAGCTCATTTCTGTACGTTGATCTTCTTTCCCCAAGTCTTTCAAATCAGGAGCCTTACTCGCAGCATGAACTACACACAAATTTTAGTTCTAAATCAACTCTCCTATTGAAAAATACTTGGTGTCAGATAGAAATATCTCTATAAAAGGGATTTCCATACGTGGCTTCGCCAATACCAAAGATTTGATAATTTCATTCGTCACCTGTGAACAAGATAATAAATACTAACGAAGGACGAATTCCTGTTAATTTTCAGATCTATATTTTTAAAACTTGGCCACATACTGAAGTTGTGAAGTGAATTAATACAAATAAAAAAATCAAGACGGGGCGGGAATAGTAAAAAGTTTGTCCGAAGAGACATCCCGAAGCAATTGTGACTTCAATGGTGACAATGAATGGGGAGGAGGCGACGGCAATATTGCCGGCAGCGGCTCCAACGCTGGATCATAGTCTGGACGACGATGATGACGACGGGATGTCCGATGGATCCTCTCCCAATTACGACGACAGCAATGACCTCATGAGTGCTACCATGGAAGATGAGGTCACAGCTCAGTTGGCTGCAGCAGGTTAGTGTGGGTGTTTCGGATTTTGTTTCAGGGGAGAGTAACCGAGTAAATTAGAAAACTTGCTACTGCGGTTTATAATATAGCATGAAGTTGACAGCTAACATCATAATGTCCTTATTTTTTATGCCTGACATGTGTTGAGGAGTGTGATTATTTACCCGCGTAATTTGTGCTCAGGTCCCGTTGGGATGGCCGCAGCGGCGGCTATTGCCTCTGCAAAGAAGCGCAAGCGTCCTCATCAATTCGAAACGAATCCTTCCATACGCAAACGACAACAAACTCGACTACTTCGTAAACTTAAGGTGAATATGGTACCTGACTCTATCTACATATATATCTTGATCTTCTCTCGGAGTCTGTCTGGTCAATCAGTATCGTATCAACTTGTTGAGCTACTTGAGCTCTCATGGCTTGATACCGTCGTAGTATTCGTAATAATAATATTTTTGGTTTCGAAAATATATATTATAAATTTTTCAACGTTTTTACTAATTTTCTACAGCAAACAATCGATGAATTTACTATAAGAGTGGGAATGCAAGCTGTAGTTTTAGTGGCTATACCTGGTAAGCCACAGAATAGCTTTAAATGCTTTGGTGCCAAACCTCTTGAGGATGTCATTCGATCCCTTCGCCCTGTCGTAATGCAGGATTTGGAGAGTGCCCTTGCAGCTCATGCTCCAGCTCCAGCACCTGAGGATCCAACTCTACACGAACTTCCTCCTTTAGTAATTTCAATATTCTCTTGATTTAATGTACTTATAATAATCTTGAAAAATTTAAGCATAATAATAATTTGCGACTTGACTGTTATGTTGCATTTGGCCTTGAAGCAAATTGTACATCAATACTGAATCATCTTCAACTAAATTAAAAATTGTGGAATTAATTTAATTTTGTGCAATATTTGTTACACAGGTAATAGATGGAATCCCAACCCCAGTGGAGAAAATGACCCAAGCTCAGCTACGAGCATTCATACCATTAATGCTCAAGTATTCCACAGGGAGAGGAAAACCAGGTTGGGGTAAGGAATCAACGAGACCTCCGTGGTGGCCTCAAGATTTGCCATGGGCTAATGTAAGGATGGACGCGAGAACAGAGGACGAAAAACAAAAGGTCAGATTAATGTGTAAATAAATATACTGGGTTCCATTTCATTAAAAAAATGCCATCTGTGGGCATATGTCTTGAATGTTTCAAAAATACATAAGGAGTATTATTTGTTGTAGGTCTCATGGACGCACGCTCTCCGTCAGATTGTTATTAATTGTTACAAATTCCATGGCCGGGAGGACCTACTGCCGGTGTTCAGTGGAGACACAGAGGACAGTTCAGCGGATACGAAACCCCCAGTTGCCAAGATGGCAAAGGCAAGCATCTCCCATATCACTACTAATACCACCCCCGTCGTGGTATCTTCTTCCACTCAATCTCAAAATCAATCCATTCCAACGCAAGCATTGCCGGTACATGTCAATCCTCCGTCAATAATAACTCTTGTTCCAGTCCTAGTTACGCTGATGAAAAATTTGAATTTTTTAATTTTTGCGACAGTATTCTTTTTATTTTCCTATCCCATTTCATTGCGATTTTTTTCCAATTTACGTTGCAACAACTTGTTTGCGATGACATACATACATATGTGCTGAATACATTATTTGACTCTGACCAATCAAGTATCTACTCCACTATTGGAAGTTTTGGAAGTATATACTTTTTCTGGTATCACTGGTGTGCCTTAACATCTAGTGTAATAACAGGGTAGTGTGCACTGTTTTTGCACACTAATGCCAAGAGTTTTTGCGTACGTCTTTGAAGAAGAAGAAAATGTCTTTTTTGTTGCCTGCTGGGTATTCTCTGTTTTCTTGATGTTTATCGTTTTGCTTACCTCATTGACCTAAAATCCTGTAATTATCACGAACATTTTTGTCTTAAATTCATTAATATTTTGAAGTTGTGTGTTTTCATAAATTACTAAAATTATTAATTCCTTTTGTAGATTGAAATTTATCTAATAAATTTTATGAATTCGCCTTTAGACTGACAAAATGTATCAGATTTGTGAGTTTTTGAAGCCTGGCAACCAGGACAAGGTAACAGAAAAGACTCCAATAAATGCCATCATGATACGTGATCTGCATGTATTCTTGTGCGTGTTGTTTGTTGATGTCGTTAGTAGTTTGATAATACTAGTCGATGTTGTGATGATCCAGTTTTATTCACAATTTGAACAGAATTAAAATTTTAATCACTGTATGCTAACCAGTCAGTCCCAACTTCCAGTCATTCAGTAACGTAGCAGCACCAGGTATTTCCGCTGCAATATTAAGTACCCAAACGCTTAACAACGAGTAGCGTAACTGTAAGGTGTTGCCTACGCCAGAATTTTCTGACGTGAATTTGAATCTAAATGCAAAAACCCGTAATTCACTCTTGAATATTGCGACAAATACAAAACATTAAGATTTGCCTAATGTATCTTCAGCTCTGTCTGTTTTGGTGACCTCAAATCCGGCGGCTGCCCTTATTGTGAAATGGATTGCTTTTTTGGTTTATTAGCTATATTTTATATCTTAATTATTTATTATTATTATTAGTAGTATTATTATTATTCTTAGTGTTATTTTAGTTGTAAACAGTCGTGGTATTGAAATGAATTCTAGGAGGCAGTTCATCGATAAAGTGATATTATACATTGTATATTAATTTGAGAGTATTGCTTTCCTTTTTGTCTGAATTGTTATTTTATTTGCTTGTCTGTGGTCTACCTCTTTAATAAGTTTTAGATACCCACGATTAAAGAACTTTAAAATATGAAAATTATTTATTAATCATTTTTTAATAATTGGAATACGTGGTTAATTAGCGATTCAATTTATTGCCAAGCTTTCAATTACACAACAGTAATCATCTTCAGGGCTAACGAAAGAATTATAAATGAAAATTATTACAAACTTATCTATTTTCTATTTAAAAATATGTTTTTTATCAACTTTATGATTCTGAGTGAAACATTTTAAGTTCTTCAATTAATAGTAATAAGCTTATTTAAAAAATAGTTTTGTATATAGCGTCACGTTTGTATTTGTTTTACTGAGTTGCTTATTAATATACTTAAAATGTCTCTGTTCCTCTAAAGTATGGAGTTTATGGAGCTCAAATGGCACAGTTTCCAACGGTCCTTCAAACGATAAGTAATCCGGACGGGACAGTGTCTATTATTCAAGTTGACCCTACAAATTCGATCATTACGCTTCCGGATGGTACCACTGCACAAGTTCAAGGCGTGGCAACGGTGAGGGATTTTTACGATTCCTTGGCAGTTAAGTTTTGTGCCAAAGAATTTGAAGGCGGAAGTCTTCAAGAAAAATATCATTATAACTTATAATCGTGTAACTAATTGTGTAAACTTACGAATATTACTCTACTGTGTATAGTTACAACACTCATCCGATGGAACTCCAACAGTTCAAACAGTACAAGCGTTGACGGAAGTTGGTCATCATGATGGTTCTGATCTCCCAGTGACAGTTGACCTCAACTCCGTTGCCCAAGCAGCATTGAATCAGGATGGTCAAATAATTTTAACGGGAGAGGATGGGCACGCGTATCCAGTCACAGTATCGGGAATGATTACAGTCCCAGTGTCTCATAATATGTACCAAACTGTCGTGGCCAATATTTCTCAACTTCAGGCTCAAAATCCGGATGGAACCTTACAGGTGAGCTGACGTGGCTGATTATCTGCTTTAAGTCCTAATTATTGTTTATGGTCGAACAGTTTTTGACCGGACGTTAAGCTCGTAAGCTGTATACCTATTAGTAAGCCTGTCATTATTTTTTATTTCAATATTTTTTCATTCAGTGTTTGCAAATTATTTACTTGAATTCTTTAGCATAGATCTATGTTTGTTTGGATTGAAAACAATTGTGAAGCAATTACCTAGATATTTCAGTTACAATTTACACATTTGTTGACTTTTAATAATACTTATTTATAATTTGGATATTTGTATTTCGTTTTGAAATTTTTTCCATCGTGATTGTGTAGATACACACAGTAGTAAAGAAATTGGTATGTTTGCAAAATTAAAAATTAGGTTGTATCTTTTATTATAGAAATTAGACTTTTTCTATAGTGTGATTAATATATGATTTAATGTGCAGAAGCAAGTACAGTAGGTGTAAGTAGTCATCTAATTATTTATTACTTATAATTTCATTTATTTACTTTTTTCATTTTCTGTTGTTTTCCATTATGTCCTCGAATTTTTCTTTACGTTGTTGCTGATGTCTGTATGGAATGCGTGATTTGGTTGGTTGACGTGACTCAATCCTTCTGTAATATTGGGGATTCACTCTTGACCATCTTTTGTCTCACTCCTTGTGGCTGGCCTTTATTTGTGTTTTTTTTGGTTTATAAACAACCTGTACCTATAAAATACTTGGTGACCCTAAGACCAAGTACGTAGTACAAGCTAAGAAACATCCACAACGTAGTCTTCGTGTAGCCAAAACTGCACAAACTGCCAGCATATATGCAATTGAATCTGACGTTGGCGTGAGTTCTCTTTTTATTTTTTTTAGCTTCATTTCTATTTTTATTTGAACAGTTTTGTATTTGTTTTGCAATTATTTGTGCAACCTGTATTTTATCTTTTCTGTTCAATCTATGGAAATTCATGCTCTTCAAATAGCATGTTGTATTTTGGTAAAGGTGATACATTCAAATTGCATGTTATTTACCTTTACTGTTTTCATTCACGCAGGTTGTCACACCAATGGTTTTGCCAAAAGTTGAACCGGGAACTGAAGGCGAGGGAACGACTGCAATACCTGTTAGTGCGCTGACGGGTGACCCGAGCCAAACGCAAGTCGTTACAGTCAATGCCAATGGTCAGGTTGTTCATGTAAGTATCGTAAGTTCAACACGTTTTTGTTTTGTGATTTAATAAATAAAAGCTTATTATGTTTTTGACTGAAGCATTTTCCATATACCAGAGTATCGAAGGAACTACATAAAACTAAAAGCTTTAAATAAAGTAATTTATAGATATTAAGTTCAGTTTTTTGTATGTATCAACTTATTTTATTTTTAGAATGACAAAATCTATCAGATCTGCGAATTTCTCAAGCCGGACAACCAGGAGAAAGTTATAATGGTAAGTACCTCTTGCATAACGTGTGAATTCTATTATCTTATCTTCAGTATGATTGATGTGTGTGCAAGATTTGGGTATAAGCCCCCCGTTGCTTTTACGCGATCAATCACATTACGTTTTGTATGCCTTAGATGACTCCAATAGCAAATCAGCATTCAGACGGAGGGGATGGGGAAGGTGTACAAATCCAAGAAGTACAAGAAACGCACGGGGGAATGACTCAACAGGATAGTGAAACTCATGAGGAACAGTCTGGAGATCAGTCAGATAATCCGGAAAGTTAATTGAAGAGACTAAAAACAAAAAAAATTATGTATGTACTAATTATATACTACAAATATTTACTTTACTGCTATTATTGTCATGATGGTAGCATCTCATTGTTGTTATTATTATTATTACTACCATAAAGTACACAATTCATACCTAAAAGCATGTATTGATAGTATGCATAATGATGATCTAGTATATTATCTGGAAACTATCGTGAGGAAATTTTTAGGCTTATAAAATTAACATGCATTCTACGGACTCTTCCTACTATAGAGAAGTACATAGTGAAGAAAATTGAAAATTCAATCCCTTCCTCGTTGTCCTCATAAATATATATTAATTATTATACTCCCCTGAACCGCAACCACCGATGTTTCTTCCCTTATTTATATTATTGTACGCTTCTTCTTGGTCTTGTACTGTTATTTTTAGTCAAGTATGGTACTATAATCACGTACTATGTACTGAACTCTGTATATGTACATATATATTTAGTTACACAGTGTGCAGAAGTATAAGTGCAGTATACAAGTTCATAGTACACTTCATTGTACATTATGTTTATGTATGTATAGATCTTTTCACATATTACTTACATACCCTGGAGATGCAGGAAATTTATTTTGTTCACCTAAGTATCGAATTATTAATGTTGTGTTTTAGTATTGTTACTATTATTATTTAAAATAAGCAATTATCATTTATTAAAAGCAATCTTAGATTACTGTTTTTCTATGTACTCAAGAGTTTTGTGTTCTTAAATTTCTATATATGTCTTTTAGTCAACTTCATATATATTCTCGTATTACTCCTTCCATAATCATACTAATCTATACATCTGTAGCTACTGTTTGATTAATTTTTTTAAATGTCTATCCATTTTATACTATTATTTGTATGCTGACGTTGATAGAAAGAAGCAGCATGTTTACAAGTGTGTTCAGTCATTATTATTATTTGCTTAACTAGTTTATGAGTAACTATCTACCTATACTTAACTACCACCACTACGTCTTATTATTGTATACTTCGCACTGCAGTGCTAAATTAACAACTCTCTGAAATAGTGTATTACGGAAAGCTTGATGATTCTTGTTAAACTATTTGAATATGATCCCAGTAATGTTTGTGGTGAGTATAAAGTTTTCCTGTTTGAAAAATATGAATGCGTACATAATGTATAAGTTGACAACAGCAACATGTTAGTGTGCTCAAATCATAAACAATTACTACCATATCCTTAACTGGGAAGATATTTATAGTACTAATGGGGAAGGAATAACAGATTATTTTTATTATTTTTTATTACTATAGTTCTTATTATAATTGTCCAACTACTATTTTTTATCGCAATCGTTTGATTTTCTCTATGTCAAACAATTATAAAGTCAGTTTTTAGACAAGAGCAATGGTTGGGACTTGAGACACCTATAGGCCTGTAATATGTTTTACCACTCTTGATCTGAAAGTAAAATTTTCGATTTTGGTAAAGTCAGAGCTAAACAGTATAATTTATTAGTACATACAGAAGTGTACACGCAGAAATTATAACTGTGAAATAATCGCAAATAATATAATAAGATGCGACTAATTTTTCACATTGTAAAGTGCATGGTTATGCGTGGTAGTGTTTCACACATTCTAGTGGAATTAGAGTCTGTTTTAGAAATCTAAGTGACAATCTTTACACTTTACATCTAGTGCTGCAAATTAATTGTGAATGCATGTACTCTTTTGTTTTGTTGTCTTATTCAAGCTATTCGACATTACATACTTGTATACCGAATTACACATATGTTTTAGTAGTATGTAGAAGTACACTTCTTTAAAGTGCTTTGTTGTAATTTATTTCTAAAAAACAGAGGCCTATGGTATTATTGTATACTTTAGTATTTGCTACAAGACATAATCGATTACATCTTCTGTTGAATACAAAAGTATATGGTAGTATGGATTTTAGATTTGGTGTCATTATGTTTGTTTCAGACTGAATTATGGATTACCCAGTTATGATTATATTTAATATTTAAATTACTTGGAACGTATAGAAAATATGACTACAGGCTATTATAGGCATGTTATTGATACACTTGCTTTATTAAGGAAATCATCTTATTTACATTTTATAACTTTCACCGTATACTAGAATGTTCCTCTTCTATGTTTGCTATTTTTTCTACGAAACGCGAAAGTATATATATTATACTAAATTATAAGTGCGACCTTTCCCCTTCTCTATATTGTTTTCCAGAACTAATTTTTCGTTCATATTTATTTGAAACAACGTAAAATACATTGTCCTCGAAGCTTTCAAGAAATCGGATGAAATTAGTTGGAATCTCATCTTATTGTATGGACTATATGGACAATTGTGAGACGGTTATCCTCGATGATGTTCCAACGAATAGGAGCTCCTCTCTTTTTTATCCCATCCTCGCCAGTATCCCCTCACTTTCCCTGTAGAATTGAAAAGTAATAAAAAAATAGTTCGTAAGGAACTAATATACTTACAATTAGTTCTATATAGGCAGGTGTGTGTAATAAAGACGGTGACAAAAAAGAAATCAAGTATATAATAATTATAATTGACAACAAGAGGATTATAGGATATAGGAGATGGATTTAAGGTCGTATTTAGCTAGCTGAATACACGTAAATAAATGTGATTGTTGTTGTGTTCCATGTAAACTTGTAAAAATTATAAACGAATTTAGTAATATTATATAATGAGTTTGCAATTATTATAGAATATTATATAATATATAACTAATAAACTATATAAGCATTGTTTCCATACTCGAGGTGTATCTTCAGCATAGTTAAATGCAATGTCAAAAAAGGAATCTAAAATTGTTTTGACCTTTTGTAGCTAAGTGCATAATTATGCCAACGTATTTAATCAGTTTGGAATTTCCTTAAAAATAATTCGCCGGCTTTGCTTTCCTTCCTATGAAACTATTTTCGCGCTTGATTTGTTTATTTTTAAGAGGAATGCCTACTATTGTTTAAAAATCTATGCAATTATTTACTAAATAGGTGGGAGGCATTTTCGGAGATACTCATATTTTATGAATTAGCTGTACAATGGTAATTAATTAAGTTAACTAATTAATTAATATAGTGACTAGAGTGTAAAAAACGTTGTAACAAAAAAGTAATAACAATTATAATAATAATAATTAAAATACGATGCAGTGAAAATTAATAATTACTGTGGAAGTGGAAAGTAATTGAATTACTATTGTAAAATCCAGAATAGATGCTATAATTGATTATTCTGTGCATATAATAGGTATACATAAATGAAGCAATGTAATAAGCAATGTATTTTTTAATGGTAAGCTGTATATATGTATACCTCTAAAATAAAATTTTAAATTAAAAAAATAACCATAACCGTTTTACGTCTGTAATAACAACAAATAAAAAACTTCTAATGTCATCCTATTATTGTATGAGTTGTACTTGTACTATATGTTTATTGTACTTAAAAAATGACGATTGATAACAAGTTTAAGGCGAAATTAAGTTGACTTTACTACGATTTCATTTCGTACAATATTCGTCAAACCGTTTTACAACTTCGAAAACATGTTTGTGAAATAATAATTATTGCGGAATTTAATCTGTTATTAAATTAATTATTTATTGTTACTTGGAATATCATTTGTCAATGAATTCTTCGAATTGTAATTGTACAGTGTGGATCTATATTGGGTTTTTATAAGTATATAAGTTAAATATTTTTTCTGAATTAGATATTATAATTAACTAACTTTATTATTTAACGACGCGGTAGTTATTTGAACAAGGAATTCGTTATCAAAATTTCCAAAGGCATGATTATCTGTATTCTATACATAAAAAATGTAAGTACATAAGTGGAAAGAGCAATAATGTTCCAAAAACATTAATTTCCGTCAAATGCTTAATGTGCTATCTAACTTGATATTCAATGGTAGTCAATTTTCAAACCTTTTTTCATGCTCAGAAATGAATATAATTTTTTATTAAACACTATTTGACCTATTTATGCTTCAATTATTTCAAATCTTTAAACCTCTCTGGCCGAAACTTATATTACGATTTTATGACTTTGCTTTATAAATACAGTGAGATGAAATGATTATAATACTGGTGTTATATTTGTGTACATGTGAAGTGATATACATATGTCGTACTATAATAGTTTTCATACATATATGTTTCTATACAAACAAACTCTCTGCTCTTCCTTTCACTGTTTTTTGAGGTCCTTGTTTAAATATCTATTTAAAAAATATGTATACATGTAGGAATCTTTAAAGAAAAAACTACATATTACACGTAATTTATAAATTATATTATATAGAACGTGCATATTTTCGGGTTCCTTGTTTTGCATTTATAGTCGATAATAATAATACTTATTATTATTATATAACATATATGTATAGTATAGTAGGATTAATTATATGGTTTTTGTATACTATCGCGTTCTGTATTATTATTATAATAATGACGTTACTCCACTGTATGTACATGCTGTTTTATTACATCCAGATAATCACAATAAACTTTATCTTCCACTTTTTGCGGTGGAAACTTCTTTGGAATACCGGATATTGTGTCGATCAGTTCTTTTACTACATCATTTTGCATTGATTTTTATCATGTATGTACATTTATTACGCTTGATTTAGCAGTATGCCCCAAAAGTCGGCGAAGTTTACTATATAGGGTAGGGTTTTACTATACCTGTCATCCCATGTTACACAATTTACTGAAATACATACACACCTCCCAGAACATTTTAATTGGAAAAGGATTAAGAAATCTAGAAGCTATGTTTTTATAATTAATCATTCGATTATTAAATAATAATAATCATAAAATGTATTCCAATAACCGTCCACCCCAAGGTTACTTTATTTTATTGAGTATTGATATTGAGGCGATAAACTATACAGATTATCTTTGTTTATCTTTTACAAAGCCCAAAGGCTCCTAGCACAAACGTTGTTAATAAGTGGCCAACAGCATGCACTCTTACCCTGATTCATATTGCAGCTTTTTTAAATGCATCTTTTTTGCATCGATTATACCTGCATACAAAATAGATAGTCAAGCCCGTCAAGCTTTTAATTGCCAGCAGGTGAGCATCCCTGAGCAAAACAAAGATCCAGTCTTAACAATCCACAAGGTATATAAAGTAAATACTACATTTCCACCCCGCTAGAATGCAGGGTGAAACTGGCTCTCGGCCCAACCCTGCCTTGCGGAAACAACCAACGCTTTTTATTGCGAGTGGTGAGTTCGGGGGGCGTGCATTAATCTTGGTTCATATTTATCTCCTTCCATATTCTTACACTACCCCATTTGTATTTTTAGTTTTTATTATCTACTTCTACTACCTATATATCTACTACTAGTATACTTTAGTATACTAATCGTAAGCTCAGAATTAATATTAGGAAACTACCTACGCCGGACTCTCGCTATAAGAGACCTCCGTGTAAGAGAATTCTCTAAAAAAGGATTCTTGGAGCCCGCCTATTATACATAGTTACAGATATATAGGAGCTGTCTGTATAAGAGAAGTCCTTTAAAAGAAATTTTTTGTGATTTGTAACGTTAGCGAGAGTCCAGTTTATATCAATTAAAATTTTTATGGTAATATACTATAAACGAAAAATAAAAATAAATAATATTTTGAAAAATAAATAAATAATAAATATTCATTTTTAATAAGGTATTTTACGTGGAAATTATAAAAAGTTCATGCAAAAGCATGTCCTATGTTTTCAAGCTAACTTTCAGACTAATAATAAATAAACAATGTATAAATGCTAACTTACAATTAGTAATAAATACCTGAATAGTAAATAAATAGTAAATCAATGGTTAATAAATAATAAATAAATGGTAAATAAATAATAAATAAATGGTAAATAAATAATAATTAAATGGTAAATAAATAATAAATAAATGGTAACTAAATAATAAATAAATGGTAACTAAATAATAAATAAATAAATTTTTAAGCATCATACTTATTAAAAAAAGAATACATGAACAGCCCCATGAACCAGGTTTCATCTAAGCGGAATGTCTATTCACCTGGCCTATGCTTCCCATGTATTGCTGCTGCTGAAGCTTCCACTTCCACCCCGAAATGTTCAGTGAGAGCCGAGCCGAGCCTTTAACACAGAGATGTGCAGAGTTGGCTAAAGTTAGGGTGTGGAAGATCCTGCGACTGGCGCTCTTTTCTCAAAAACTTTCAGCTAAATTCTCAGTTGTCTGAGAGCGGTTGAGAGTTCAAGACGGGAATGGTTTGGTTTACACGGGTAAAGGGCAACGGAGTCTGTCGTGTCGTCGGACTTTATCAACATCCTCAAAACAGTTTCCTTTCTTCTTGTTATTCCTACCCATCAATCCAGCAATAAATAATTGATACACATGATTTATTTTAAAAATTCAAAATGACTTGAGAAGGCCGAAATTAAAGGCTGGTCAATCCTCATCATCATGAACAGTTCGCCGGGGTTGTTTTTCAAGGAATAACCACGGACAATTTTTAATTGTATAGACATAAAAGTAAGTGGACAGTTTTTAAAACGAATTGCAACCTGAACAGTGAGTAAATCAGAATCTCTGTAACATTAATAATAATAATAATTCATTCAAGAATCTATTCGTGCGATTTTCTGGAATAATTAATTATATCTCAACAAAATCAAAAACTGTGTTTGAACATCAGTAAATATTTTAAAACAGTAACTACTTTTTAACTTCATTATAATAATTATTATTAAGAACTGGATTTGCTGGATTGTATTATTTTATTATCAAGGATTAACATCTCCATTATTAATAACAAAGGGAAATATTACAGAACTGACAAAGTTCTCAACGGCAAAAGCAACAGCAGCAGGTGTGATTTTTACCAGGTAAGACAAATATTTTTTTGTGTCTTTCTACTTTGCAGGACATAATTAACTATAGTTAAATTATAAATTGTATTTAACCTAGAACGCAATTTCATATTATTTTACAATTAAGAATTCTTTTTATTAGAATTCTTTCCCCTGCGCTTATTCTGACTATTGATCGTTCGGCTGGCAATAATGTTGATCCACTATAGCAGAACTCGCTCGCCGCAATGATTATTATCACAGCAGTTTTTACTTCTTGTCATATTTATATTTTCGGTTGAAAAAAAATGTTTCTGTACTAATAGTACTGAAGACGAGAGTTCTCATACGTTTATCATTTATTAGATACATTTTTGTACTTATACACAGTCCGTTCCGCCAAAATTCAGCAACGGATTTCCGGTCCAAGTAATATACCTTCGACCTTTTTCCTTTACTTGTCGAATTGCTGAGTAATAAGAAGCTATACATCATGCTAAAAACAAAACATTCCAGGAATGGAAACATGTTTTTCATACTCGTGCATACTGCATACCGATACTGTCAGTAATTATATGTTTAAAAATTTTATTTTATGTCCGTAATACTAGCTATCCTTAAGCCAAATGCAAATAATTATAATTTAAACACGTTTTTCATCACAAACGTTCACCGTTTAAAAATATACACATACATGTGCAACATCATCATCATGATGATCATCATGTTGTCATAAAACGCTGTGAAATCTGCAGACTTTTGCAGTATTTTCATTGGAGACGGAACTATAAAATTGTTGTAATAAGAAGTTTTCAGGTTGTGTGTGTACACAAGAATTTACATTGATACACATTACACACACATGTGTGTGTGTGTGTGTGTATTTGGTTTTGTACATAAAATGGTTTTATAAAAATAAACGGTAGGAACCTTCTGTGTGTGACTTGTGTCATGTCAGCATCAGTAATTTCAGTATCAGTAATACTGCGTGGATATAAAGCACTAAATACAGTAAATACGAAGAGCAACAAGAGATGCTGGAACAAGTGTAAACTAAAACTATAAGTACAGATAGTAACTTATTACTGAACTAACCAGGCTACCACCCTTTTAGAGATTAGAGGTAACTTATATGTTCCTCCGTCATGCATGTGTTGTTATTTTACACCGAGACAGCCGTTGAAAGAAAAGTTTAGAAATGAAGGAATATATAACGTCAAAATATCAAACTGATCATTGGAATAAAAAAATGCATCTTTGCTCTGTGACAAAAATGAAGATGTGTTAAAAATTTTGAATAGAATATAGATTCATACATAGTAAGTATACTACAGTATAACTCTTCGAGTGTTGAGTGTTGATGAAAACTAAAACTTGGGCCATTAGTCATTCATCTTTTTTTTATTTTGTGAATCATACTACATCAAAAAACTAATATGTACATTTACTTATACATACGTAAGTATGTATCTGTATGTAGTCTATACTCTTAATACTCGAGCTTAATTCTCAAAAGTTGTGTACATATAGTTACTTACATATATAGATGCATATACAGGACTCAAGACATGCATATAGAGAAGATGTATTGATCGTTTGATCTTCCAGCGATGGAGAAAAAATATCTTCCGTATATAAACATAATAATAATAATATTGGAAGTGAACATGGAATGGAAGGATCATTGGGGAAATTGGGGATGGTTGTGAACAGTTGAAGATTCGGTCCTTCTCCTTGTTTTATAAAATCTAATCTGAAGAGTTGTTTTTATTGCATATTTTATTACAAGAAAGATGGCTTGGTGCGATGCAACTCATTCTCGGAACATACAAGTAAAGGTTTTATGATAATTTTTACTTTCTTTAATAACATATGTATACATATATAAACCTTTTTTCCTCAGCTGTCTTCAACCATGTACTTTCATGCTTCTCCGTCTTCACTATTTAAATTTGTTTTTTTTATTTCCCAAGAAAGTTCACCAGTCGGGGTTATCCGTTGTAGCTAATATTGCATGGACTATTGCTGCATGCACTTGTTGTTGTTGTTGTTGATGATGTTGTATGTAGCAGTTAGCAGTATAGGGATTTATCTCCTAAGAACATGAATGACAGTGTACTCCGGAAATTTATCTTTCTGTGTGACACTGCCTTCATTATTATCATTAAATTTTCTTCTCCCATTAAATCCCATGTACTAAACGCATAAATATATTATATATTTTTTGTGGGAATAAGAAAGTTTTCACAAAAATTATCATCAGCTTTAAAAACTTGTAGTGTGAATGTGTATGTATAGGGTATTATTCACTTTTCCAAGCAAAGTCAGTGCTTTTTGACTGACAACAAAAAAGTGATACATCTTTCACTGACATCTCATCGGTTTAGTTTCCAGTGTAGTTAAAGTTTATGAACAACTCGGTCATTTTTTTTGCTATATTTTTGTAAAAGCCGTAGTATGTCTACAAAGAGTTTACATAGTGTACCGTTTTTATAAATATGATGAGTCTTAACTACACAAACCTAATTTTCCCTGAAAGTTATAATCCTGAAGCTATAGAGACTAGAGGGAGAGAGAGAGAGAGAGAACAATAATAAACAAAGATATGCCGGAGCTTTGTCAAATTGCTACAAGGTGTTTACTTATTGGATGAACGTTGTTTTATTAATTTGTTTTTCTATGTACACGTTAACTTTAAGGATTTTAACTACGATTTTCATATGTTTACTTTGTGTTTTTTGCCATGTGTACACGTACTCCATGTAATACATACATAAATTCTGCTAAGTAAGCTTTATCAAACTTGCAAAGAATAACTTTTTTAATAAAGCAGCAAGAAAGTTAAGTAAACACACTAAATATGTAATACTGACAGATGCCTTATTTGCACTCCAACACATGTTCCCCCCGACAAGAAATTAATAGCTACTTGCTAAAAATCCACATTCTGGGATTACTATTTTCTGCACTGCAGTGCTAATTAACGGGACTGCTGGTGCTAGAAGTATTATTATATTTTGTGTGCATAAAAACAGCTCCTAGCTATTTAATCTAATTGTCTTGGAGTTTGTTTTGTGTGCGTTTGCGCAGATTGTGTATGCATATATAATTACACTTGAACATGTGTAATATTTACATGTGTAAATAATCTTATCCTTATATATAGTATAATAATTACATACAGCTCTATCTTTTGTGGATTTTAGCCTAGTTTATATTCCTAATAAGAGCACATGTGCTTGGCGTTAATACAGTTTTCTTCAGATATTTACTCTACTTGTTCAGCAAATAATTTCCAGTCTTCTAATTTGGAGCAGTCTTCATTTCTGAGAGTACATTCCGTTTGCTATATGACTAACTTTATATTTTTTGCATGCTGCTCACTGCTAAGGGAGACTGTGTTTGTTATTTACATATATTTACTACATGAGCATATTTGTTGTAACTACGTGCTACCAATTTTCTGACTCACTTTTTAATAATAATAATTCGTAGAAAATTAGGTTGTTGGTATTGTAATTTGAATTTACATATTAAAGATACTCCTGACATCTTCATAGTAGTTCACATATACAGATATATACACTTTTCGTGCTTGTGCGGCCTGTCTCCAGTGTATATTAAAAATTTATCTTTGTTTTCATCTTTGATATTGTTGTTAATAATTGACCTGTCATACATTT
>JAQGAK010000909.1:0-47097 GCA_034696945.1 Lipothrix lubbocki | reverse complement strand
AAAAATTAATACAAAAATTAATACAAAAATTAATACAAAAATTAATACAAAAATTAATACAAAAATTAAAACAAAATTAATACAAAAACTAATACAAAAATTAATACAAAAATGAAAACCAAATTAATTTAAAAAACAGAAATATTTTTTTAATGCCTAAATTAGGAAACATTTTGAAAAAATTGTCACAAATTCATGTAAGAAATTGTATAGGAAACTGTCTAAAGGTCTGTAATTTTCCCCTCATTCCTGCAACCGCAATGAAAATTGCCGGAGCAGAATATGACTAAATAAAATTGGCGATTTATTTCCCAATTGAAAAGAATAAACTCAGTCGCATCGGCAAATCGTCAAAAGGGAATCCAATGTAAATAGAGGTACAAAAAGAATATATATATTTGATTTATATTTATTTCATTCTTATATTTCTTTCATTCAAAATTTTCCAAAAAAATATTTCCAAGCGACGGCACATCCACAAATGGGAAATTCTCTTTTGAAAGCCAACGTTAAAATTGTAGTGACTATACAGTATACATATAGTGACACTTGGAAGAATTTATTTGGTAGTATTTTTGTTGGTGTGTGTGTGTGTGTGTGCGTGTGTGTATTTTTGCCATGTCTTCAACAAGACTCAATTTACACGGACAGATTGCAGCGTGGAGAAAGTGGAGAAAGAAGACAAATTCGTCTATTAGGAGATTTCTCCTGGGAGATCTCCTTCCCTCCCTTTCCCTTTGCCCAATACGCGTAATGAAATTCCAATGTTTAATGCATTTCCTCCAAATAATGCAATCTTTATGGATGCTTATGGGGGAGTTCCAACATTGAAAAATCTGTCGGCTAACAAATCGTCATCGTGTGTTTCTTGTTCTACAGTGGTGGGGAAAACAAGTAAAAGAAATAGAAGACGTAGAAGAAGGAAGGAAAATATAAGAAGAAGAGGAATAAGAAGGAGAAGAAAAGTAGCAAGAAAAAAAGAGAGAAAAAATTGGGGGAGGGAAAAAAGTCTATTAAATCGGATGTAGGAAATAACATTGAACAACAAGAGGATTGAAGTACCCGAAGTGCATCCATAAGGTCCGAGGAACTCTCCATCCGAGCATGAATCACATTTATGGCCCAGCACTCCCGACTTACAAACACATCGGCCGGTCATCTGCTCACAGTCATCCCGCACTGACCCGAATTTCGAACAGCCACACTCTATAGAACACAAGAAGAGGAAGAAAAACAAGTAGAAGAAGAAAAAGAAGAACATTCATAATGGTCCCGCCAGCTCAAAGAAAAGTAACAAGAGAGACGCCATAAACATCAGGATTTATTTTTTATTGCCCAAAAATATGTCCCTGTGTATAAAACGCCATGGACCTTCCCCGACCCGCCATTACACCCTCCACACAAGGACCTTTGACAGTGTATTTTGTCACACAAGAAAGGGAAACATGGAATTTATTCCCGGAATTACATCAAATTTATTGACTAGGATTTTCATACAGAGAAAACACTGAATTTTGTACGAATTTATGGATAAATATTGTAGGAATTTATGGAAGAATACGGGAATTCCTTTGGGGGGACGGGAATTTCGGGGAAATTTATGTTAAAAACGCGGGATTTTATGAAAACGGCATTTTGGGGAAAGACGCATGGAAATTTGTAAGACAATTAAGACAATTTGGCGGAATACAGATAAAACTTGAGAAAACCAAGGAATTTATTAACAAACTTTAAAATTTTGAAGAAAATACCGAAAAATATACAAAAATCAAGAAATTTTGTATAAAAATCAGGAAATTTTGTATAAAAATCAGGAAATTTTGTATAAAAATCAGGAAATTTTGTATAAAAATCAAGAAAATTTGTATAAAAATCAAGAAAATTTGTAGAAAAATCAAGAAATGTTGTAGAAAAATCAAAAATATTTGTTCAAAAACCAAGAAATCCGAAACGAAAAAACTAGGATTTTATTTCGTAAAATCGATATTTTCTATTAGTACAACTGAAAATGTTATGGGAAATTCAAACAATTTTTCAAGAAATTTGAATTAAAATAAAAAAAAAAGTCTGGGAAAGTCGTGGAACAATGTTTAAAAAACTGAATTTTTTAGGACAAACAAGGGGAAACAAGGTTATAAGAAAAACCACGAATATTATTTAAAAAATCATAAAGATTCATAGAAAATAGAGGAGAAAGCCATTTGTAGAACAAATAAGGAAATCTGTAAGACGTATAATTATAAATTTTTATACCAGAAACAAAAAGGTTTTTAATCTCACCACGACAGCCCAAATGACCTTCTAGGGCAATGCGCGACAAGCCCCAGAAGCCTGGAAGACAGCGGTCGCACTTGGGGGTTCCAACGCCGGGGCGACATTGGCACTCGTGCGTGAAGGGGTCACAGGTCTCAGCAATTGAGCCCAATTTATTGCACTTGCACACGGACGGACACCCCGCATGATCCTCACCCATTGCCGGAGTCACGCCGTCCGGACAGCAACCATGCATGGAGTCCTCGCACTTTGGTAACGGCTTCGGCGGAGGGCGACGCGTCGTCGTGCGCTCTTCCGCTATATTTGTGGAACATGGAGATACAATTATAATTTATTAGTTCATATGATTATTGCAATTTTCAATATTAAACGACCGCATAATCTTGATTTTGTGGGTCTACAGCAAAAAATCAGAATTTAGTTTTAAAGTGTTGGTATTCGACAAAAACTTTTGCCGCCAAAATCAAAAGTTTTGCGGTGAAATGTAAAAGAAAACGATTTTGGCGCTAAAATTAAACAATTTGTGTTTTGCCGATAACAATATAAAAAGCAATTTTGGCGCTAAAATTTTAAAAACTAGCTTTGGTGCTCAATTTTGAAAACCAATTTTGGCGCTAAAATTTTAAAAAGCAATTTTGGCGCTAAAATTTTAAAAAGCAACTTTGGCGTTAAAATTTTAAAAAGCAGTGTTGGCGCTAAAATTTTAAAAACTAGCTTTGGTGCTCAATTTTGAAAACTAATTTTGGCGCTCAAATTTTAAAAAATTGATTTGGCGCCAAGATTAAATAGTTTGGTTTTTGTGGCGAAAATAAAACAATTGAAGGCTAATTAAAGAGTCTTTCGTTGGTATCAAAGTATTTTCCTTTTCCGCAAATATTAGAAATTGTTGTTTAGGCGCCAAAATTATAGAAATTTCAAATTTTGGCGTAACAATAAGAGATTATTAGATATTATTATGTTGGGAAATTAAATTTAAAAAATTCAGTACAGAAATGTTCAGTTCATCCGCCCTCAAAACAATTTGGTCAATGCTCAAATCGCATTAAATTAAATTTTTTTGCGGCACTTTCAAATTGTTGTTCCACTGCCAAAAGAAGTGTCATTAATTGGAGAAATTAAAAAACTGAATTGTGCAATTTGCAGTAAAATTGCGCATTTAAGACTGTCCTTTCAACGCTATCAAACCAAATTTCGCACTGCAGTTGTCGTCGTAAAAATGTGCGTCAAATTAAAAGGGATCGTGTATGGCGTAGCGGCTTGCCAAAGGGCAAGAAACATTTACAAATAGGCCAAACGTAATGGTATAAGGATAACAAATGTACGAGAGCGAAGACGTTGTTACTAATGGGACACGGGAAAGCGCGGAGATTACGGTCTACATGTACACACACTTGACTAAATAAAATAAAAGCCTGTGTCTGTCTCCCTCCGTTTGTGTGTGTGTGTGTGTGAGAAATGCCAAAGAGAAAGCGAGGGAGAAAGTCCCGACAAGGGGGAAAAAAATGCCGTCAATTTGCGAACGTGACAAAAACGTTTATAGAGTCAAGGAAAAAACGGAAAGTGCAGGGGAGCAGACAAATAATAGAATCACTCACGCTTTTTGCAACATTTGGCAAAAGTGGAGCTCCTGTGACAGTAGCTTCCACTCGGGCAATTAGTTCTGGTCGGGCCACTTCCACAATTTATTTCCTCGTCAGTGTCCACATGCCGGAGCGGCTCTTCCCCGTTGCAAGGACGAACTTCAGTCTCTGGATTAGACGACGAGAGAAGGAAAGAAAAAAATCAGGAAAAAAACGGGGAAATTATACGAGCGCCTTAAAAATTCGGAATTTCTTTCATACTACATTACTCTTTTACATGTATCATCATCGGGTTGGAGATGCAAAGTGGGCTATCTCCATACGTTCGTCTATTATTCTATATGTATAGCGGGAAAGTGAGACATGCAGCATCATTTTAAAGTGCAAGATGGGATATAAAACTCCACTATTATTTTGCAATTCTGGGCTAATTGCAACTTGGAATTTTAAATACAAAATTTATTAAATGGCAGGATATTGAGATAGACCATTCTGCATTTAGACCAAAGAGTAAGATAGCCCATTTTGCATTACCGACGATGCCTCATTTCACTCATTGCACTCATAAGTTTACATGAAGATAGCCGACATTGTATTTTCACTGTGGATATCTTATTTTGCATTTAAGATAATTCAAGGATAACCGACTTTGTACATTCACTGTGGATATCTTATTTTGCATTCAAGTTACTACGGGGATAGCCGACTTTGTATTTTCACTGAGAATATCTTATTTTGCATTAAAGTTCACACGGAGATAGCACACTTTGCATCTTCCCCGACGGTATATATAGATATAAAAAAAAATTGTAATACGTAAAAAGAATTTAGTGGAAAGGGCTTCCCCGTAGTTTTTTGCATTTAAATTAAATGCGGGAGAGAGTACCGGGGAGGAGAAAGTTAAAAAAACGATTTTCTGTCGAAACTTTAATAATTATTATTGCTCGGGGCGAGAAAATTCATCAAAAAAAAATTCACATTGACGAAGATGAAGGAGGGAAAAGGAGGAGAGAGGGAAAAGAAGAGAGAGAGAGAGAGAGAGAGAGAGAGAGAGAGAAAGCGAAAAAAAATTAAATTCCCGTCTACCTTCACAAAGTTCCATCGGTCTGGGCCGAAGTTCCGTTTGCCGGTGGCAACCTTCCCTCCGCATCTCACAGTCGTTGGGATAGAGTTTCAAGTCTGAGCCACAAACGCGATTGCCTTGAGCCAGGGAGCAGTTGAACTGACAGGTGCAGCGTGGAAATCCATCCTCTCCCAACTCACACATGGCTCCGTAGTCACAGCGGATGGACTCACAGAGCTTGGGACGCTCTTCCGGAACAACTTCTCCCGCACCAGCCACTTTCCCTTCCGACTTTCCCTCTAATTTCCCGTCGGATGATGAAGAAGCCCCACTGCTCCCCGCTTCGGGAGACTTGCTCGGGCTGAAGGACCCGGCGTTGGGAGGACCGCCTGTAAATGTGCAAATTATTAGGGTCAAATTTCTGGCAATGGTATCCTTCGAGCCGGGCGTTCATTTCCCACACACACAAAACTGTTTGAATGGCGTGAAAGTTGCAATAATTATTTTTACTGGCGTGTCAATTGTAAAAATTATTTTACTGCTAAATTTGTAGCTATACGCAAATTATTTTCGCTGGCGCTCAAATTCAAAAAAAAAAACATCGATTTGTTTAGAAATTATTTTGGGTGGCGTTCAAGTTCAAAAACTTATGTTCGATGGCGTTCAAGTTCAAAAACTTATTTTTGATGGCGCTCAAATTCAAAAAAATATTTTCGCTCGCGCCCTCGATTTACAAATTGTTTTCGGTGGCGTTCAAGTTTCACAATGCGTTAAAATTTTAAAAACTAATGTGATTGGCGCCAATATTGAAAACTAAAAAATGCTCTAAAACTGCAAAATTAATTTTGTCAATATTGGCGCTCAAATTACAAATTATTAAATTATTATAATGTAAAATCACAAAATAACTCAATTTTATCAGCATTAAATTTAGTTAAAAATATTTCCATTTGCACTTAAATACCACACACAATGAATTAATTTAGCACTCATGAGTAAATGTTTGAAAAATCCATTCATAAGTCCATGTTAATTTTTTTAAATGTTTCAAATTGTCTAAAATTACACAAAATTCTTTATTGGCGTCAAAGTTCTCATAATATACCTAATACAGGAAAAAAAAACACAAATTATTCCCACTGGCGTCACAGTAGCAAAAACTAAATTACTCCAGTAAAAAATTGCATGGACAGCTTTGAAAAAAAGATACTCACACAATCAAAGGACAAATTACAATTTGACAAAGGGGCTCAAATTGTTTCTCTAATTTGTCAATTGAGTTTCTCTTGAACAAACTCCATTGACAAATTAGATACAAAATATCACGCTCCACGTTACAAAAAACATCCAAATCTTAAATCCAAAAAGCTATATACTCTCATACTTAAAATACATCCAATTCTGGTATACCCCATATATTATTATTTATTATTTATATTTAATTTTGGCGCCGATTTAAAAAAAAAATCCAGTAAAGAAAAAACAGGAACAGCAGCAGCAGCAGCAGTAGTAGACATTGCTACTACTAAAAAAATAACGAACCAAATAGAGAAGGCAGGCAGCCGTCAGGGCAGAGACAAAGAGTGGGAGAAAGCGAAAGAAAGACAGAAGAGAAAGAGTAGAGGGAGAGAGAGAGAGAGAGAGAGTTGATGACTTGTGCAGCAGTTGCCCCTTGCCTGCCATGGTAAAAGACTGGAGAAAAAGCACGTTTCCCTCCCAAAAAGAGGAGCCATATGCTCTACAGTGTAGTATAGTCCTTCACACAGAGACAGACACACTCGAAATCGCACAAGAGTTTTTATCACACGAGCGGAGGAGAAAGTGTGAGAGAAAGCAAGGAAAGCAAAGGAAACTCAAAAGAGAGTTTATACCGTGGGAAAAAAGGGAAAGCCCAGTGAGCGGGAAGAAAACAGTCATAAATCACAAACAAAATAATAAAAGTAAGAGGAGAGAGAGAGAGAGAGAGAGAGAGAGAGAGAAAGGGAAAAGAGCACGTAACCAAGATAGCATTAAAACCTGGTCGCCAACAGATTTCCACATTGATTTCTTCTCTTTCTTTTTTTCCCTCCCTTTTCTTTATTTTTCCACATTATATTCCCCAACAGGACTCCGGAGGTTCTTTCAATTCCCTGCCAATTCCTTTTTAACATTTGTATACTGCACCCTTATTGTATGTATCTACATATATGTATTTTTCCCATTTCTCAAAATAAAAAAGGAATTCATATGCTAAATATCCTTATGTAGGTATGTATAATACATGTACGTACATATTTACACATTATTACAATTCTTTTGGATTATATTTGCAAAAGGGAAGGTGGTGGCGTGTATATGTATTGGTGTACAAAACGGAAAGTTCAACTGTCGGCCACCTTTCTTTCTTTCTTCCTTCCTTCCTTGCTTTCTTTCTTTCTTATTACTTTCTCCTTTTTGATTCCTGTTTATAGGGAAGTTTTGTATGTTCTCAAGTGTAAATTTACTATTATATAAGACGAAGGAGGAATGGGCCGGGACGCGCTAAGGAGAAGCAGATTTGCAAATTCCAATAACACTCCCGAAAATAAATGTATGGTTTATTGATACACGGACTGCGGATGTCAACGATATAAATCTTCCGGAGGGAGGAAGGACATTTGAAAGGTATTGCGTTGTTTTGAATTTCATATTTTTTTTATTGCCACACCGTTTCAAAGGAGGCTCCAATATTTAACACATTTGTTTCTTCACGCGCCACCTCTACCCGCTTTAATAACTGAAACTGAACGGGGGTACCGTCAGGGAGGGAAATTTAACACGGACATAAAAAAGGATACGGACGGCGAATATTTTATTTCACAGGAGTTTACCGTCTGGGAATCTTTTATGACTGCGGTACCTTGAGGGAAATTTACAATGTATAGGTACCGTGAGGGAATTTTGTATTTTTGAAGTACCGCGAGGGAATTTTGTATTGTTGAGGTACCGTGAGGGAATTTTTCATGTTTGAGGTACCGTGAGAGTTTTTTACCTAGAAAAGGTACTGTGAGGGAATTTTGTAGCTTTGAGGTACCGTGAAGGAATTTTTTATGTTCGAGGTACCGTGAGGGTTTTTTACCTAAAAAAGGTAGCGTGAGAGAAATTTTGTAGTTTTGAGGTACCGTGAGGGAATTTTTTATGTTTGAGGTACCGTGAGGGTTTTTTTACCTAGAAAAGGTACCGTGAGGAAATTTCTTAAGTTTGAGGTACCGTGAGGGTTTTTTACCTAGAAAGGTACTGTGAGGGTTTTTTTTTACCTAGAAATGTACCGTGATTTTTTTTACCTAGAAAAGGTACCGTGAGGGAATTTTGTATTTTTGTAGTACCGTGAGGGAATTTTGTATTATTGAGGTACCATGAGGGAATTTCTTAGTTTTGAGGTACCGTGAGGGAATTTAAAATTGTTAAGTTACCGTGAGGAAATTTTACATGGAGAAAGTGCCATGAGGGAAACTTCCCGCGCAAAGAGAAAATAAATTCCGAAAAAACTTAACCCATATAGACGTACATCTATCTATATATGTATACTACACGTTCCTGTACGTAACATGAGTCGAAAAATGTCAGAAAAGCTCGAGAAAACAAGTAAAACAATGTAAACAAGCGTGGAAAATCCAGAACATTTTCCGCCCTCAAACCATCCTGCTGACCCTCCGTGCGTGGAAACTAAACCAAGTGAAAATTGATTCTCTTCCCAAGTCCGTTCACGCTCTTGTCAAGGAAAATCGTCCAATTGGAAAAGTATTAGAAAATCCCGGCTATACACACTAAAACAAAACCATAACTGTGAGTGCATGTAAGGGGAAGCCAAAAAACATGGGGAGTATAGCGGGGAAGAAAATCTATGGACAAGCTCATGCTTCATAATATACATATCTTATACGTGTATATATACATACAACCAATAAGAAACTAAAAGAAAGACCACAAGAAACTTTCAAAGAAATAATTCTTCGGCAACTCCATATATATTATTAGGCCTTCAGAATTTTTCTGGGCAAAGGGAATAAAGGGCCAGACCATGGAACAGAAATGTCGGCTGAAGGGGAAGAATCCCATGCCAAATCATATATGAAGGAACATAATTTGTGAAATTGGCAGCCCCGAATTTCTTTTTATGAACGGAATTTTTTGTTTTTCCTTGTATATAAAAATTTCCTGGATACAATTTTTAACATTGTGGATATTTTGGACACGTTTACATACATAGTGTGGGCATATGTGTATTTACATATATGTACAATGTATTTACATACATTGTACATGCATATATGCCTATTCAAACACATGCTTTATATTTACGCCCGTTTAAACACATGCTGTATACATATAGGTACATATGCGTATTTAAGCAGATGATATATAAGTACGTTCATTTAAATGCATGACATACATATATGTACGTACATGGGCATTTAAATACATTGCATGTACATACTACGTTTAATTACATGGTGTATACATATAAGCGTATGTAAACACATGGTATTTAAGTATGTGCATTTAAATGCGTATGGTCTATTCATACATATGTGTATTTAAATACATGGTATGTACATACATACGGTTGTTTAAAACACACGTGGAAAATACATATGTTTGTTTAAAACACGTGGGATATACATATATACGTTTAAGCACATGCTATATACATATGTACGTTTAAACACATGCTATATACATATGTGCAATATAATTCATGCTGTATCCATATACGCGCATTTAAAATACATGGTATATACATATTTCCATTGAAATACATGCTATATGCACATACCCATTTAAATACATGTATACTAAAACTATATGTACACATCGTCAGCGAAAGATCCCAAAGTGCCATTTTCTATCCTTCCAACACAGAAATTGGTACTTTTTGACACTCCGCTGACGATATGCACGTTTAAATACATGGCATATACATATGTACATTAGAACATATGGTCTATTCAAATGTGCATTTAAACACATGGTATATACATATACGCGCATTTAAACACATGGTACATGTATACATACATACATAAGAACACATGAAGTTTGTTAAAGCGCTTTTGTGCGAGAGAGCATTTTGATTAAATTGCTCCACATCTTCTGCTCCCCCCCCCCACCCTCCGAAAAAAAACTTTATAGACAAGAAGAAAAAAAAATGGTAAAAATAGAGAAAAAAATCTCTAATACAAGTTATTAAAGTAACGGACCTAAATTCAGTTGCGGAGTCAGGCCCTCGGCACATTCCCCATAGAAATGGACACTGAGCGGTCGGCCGAGTTGACAAGCGGTTTTCTGCAACTCACATTCATTCGCGTAGGTCATTAGGTTGGAACCGCAGACGGGCTCTTTATTCCCGGGACACTCCGTCGGACAGACGCACATTCCGTTTTCACATTCCGCCCCGAACTTACAGTGGACGTTTGCACATAAATCTATAGCAAACAAAAAACTTTTCCTTTGAACACAAATTAAAATCTTGCATTTCCTCATGACAAATTAATTTATACCAAGTCACCACACCATGCTTGACTTCCTCGTCTAAATTAAAATGCAAAATTTGCGGGAGTTTTTGATTTTCTCGTTTCATTTCTGCCTTTGTGGTTTTTTTAATTTTCGACTTTATTTTTTTTTTAATTTTCGACTTTGTTTTTTTTTAATTTTCGACTTTGTTTTTTTTTAATTTTTTGTTTTTTTAATTTTTGATTGTTTAAAAAATATTTAATTTGTCGATTTTTAAAAAAATGGGGTGTTTTTAAAACATTTTGACTTTGTTGTTTTGTTTTACTTGACTGTTTTTTTATTTTTTAATTTGTTGTTTTAAAAAAATTTTCTTATTTTCCAAAGAAAATGGTTAAAACAAGTTTTTAAAAAAATTGTTGTTTTTTTAATAATTGTTGTTTTTTTTAAATTGTTGTTTATATTGTTGCTGTTAAAAAATGTTGTTTTGAAAAAACTCGTTTTTTTAAAAAAAAACTAATTTGTTTAAAAAAATTGTTTAAGAAATTTGTTTAAAAAAATTTTTTGACTATTGTTTAAAATTTTTTTTTGACTTTGTTGATTTTCTTTTAATTTAAAAAAAATCCATGTTGAAATTGGTTGGTTTTTGAAATATTCAAGATTTTTATGGGAATTCTTGTTGGTTTTTTAATGAATTTAATAAACTCCTTGGGTGTTTTAAATGATTTTGTTTAAAATATGTTTGTTGGGAATGTTTTGGGTTGTAATCATTCTGCCGAGAGGTAACATTATAATTTTTAATTTTTTGCCACACAGATTTTTAATATTTATAAAATAATTATTTGATTTTTGTCTCTTTGGGATGTTTCAGCATTTGTCTTTGATCTTTTATATTTACTGACGGAATTAATTAGTTGGTCAATATTGACCTAAAAAGCGTGGAATTCTAAAAAAAATTGTGGATTTTAAACACAAATTATTTCTTTTATTTACAAAATTATTTAATTAAAGGAAATAAAAATAGAGGGGGGAAAACTGTGGAAAATGTATGGGGAAAGGCTGAGGGAGAAAAGTGAAAATACTGGAGGGAAAATGGCAATAAACGTAAAAAATTGACAGACTATATGGCAGATTATTGGAAAAGTTTCCGCTCGACTGCCCCGTCGTCCGGTGGAGAATATGAGAGGAATATTTGGAGGGAAAAAAGAGAAAATCATGGAGGTTTGGTTGGGTTGGGCTGCCAAAGTCATCGTGGGGGGAAATGCTGACTTTCGTCTAAAAAAAGCGCTCGCTGGCTGTATTTTCTTCTCTCGAAGAGAGAGAGAGAGAAAGAGAGAAAGAGAGAGAGAGAAAGAGAAAGCTGTAAAAAAAAGAGAAAGGAATAAAATACGCGGAGGCGAGAGCAATGTAAAAGGGACAGACCATGGGGAATAATACAGAAATGGACTGACTGACAGACAAACTCCAATTCCCGGGGCCTCAACAGTTTTGCGAGTGATGACAGTCCGTCCGACGGACATTTATCATCATTATATATAAAACCCCGGCTTTTCCTTCCTACAACTCCAACGCTTCCATAAGCTCTTGACGCCCTCATAGCTCTCACATTTCTGGGCTACAATTTCAGTTTATGTGTTGATGGATGTGGATTGTCGAGCTAAATTTTGCTATATTTTACGTAGCAGAGGTTAATTTTATTGTGTACAGATCTGTACATTTTAAGAATTTTGTTTAAAGGTTTCAAAAAAAAGTAGTCGGGTTTTATTTTTAAAGTGGACAAAAAATTAAAAAAGACATGGTAGAATTATTAACAATGTTTTTTTTATTTTGGAAGAATTATTAAATTTGTGGGATTTTTTAATTTTTTTTAAATTCTCAGATTTAATTTTAAAATTTATTATGATTCTGAATTTTTTTTAAATTCCTTATTATTTTCAAACTTCCAGATTTAATTTAAAAAAATTTCGATGATTCTGTATTTTTTTCTATTATATTTTTAAATTATAAGATTTTTTAAAATTTCACTGATATTTTAAAGTTATTAGAAATTTCAATTTCCATATTATTTTAAGATATTAGATTTTTCAACTTACCCGGATATTTTAAAATTATTAAATTTTTGAAATTTTCTTGATATTTTAAAATTTATAGATTTTTGAAATTTCCGTGATATTTTAAAATTATTAGATTTTTGAAATTTCCCTGATATTTTAAAATTATTAGATTTTTTAAATTTCTCCGATTTTTTAAATTTCCTAGATTTTTTAAAGTTATTCGATTTTTTAAATTTACCTCATATTTTAAAATTAAAGACAGTTAATTTTCCCGGATTTACATTTTTTTTGGATTTTTAACAATCCACAAATTTTAGTGTTTAAATTCCATGAATTTTTTAAAAAATTCCAATATTCTCATGTTTTCCAACTATACAAGTTGCCCAATTTTAATTTTTTTCCAATTTGTTTAAAAGAAATTCCGTGATTTATTTTCAAAAAGTTTAAATTTATTAGATTGTTTTACAATCTTTTCAAAAAAATTTCTATTGAATACCTTCCTTGATTGATTTTATAAAATAATCACGTTTTTTTTTTGGATTTTTAAAATTTTCTGATTTTTTTAAAATTTTCTGATTTTTTTAAAATTTTCTGATTTTTTTAAAATTTTCTGGTTTTAACATTTCAAAACTTTTTTAAACCCAGAGATTTCTTCGTAAGATTTTTGGGTAATTCTTGAAATTTAAAAAAAAATTATTATTAAGTAATTTTATGAAAATTTTCTAGAATATTTGGCGGGAATTTTTAAAATGTTTGAATAATTAAAGAAAAGTGTAAAATTTTATGATTTTAATGGTAATAAAGAAAATAAAAAGCAGTTTTTTCAATTTTAAAAGCAAAACATTTAAGGAATAAATAAATGTCAGACTTATTAAAATTAAGGGCAAATATTATACTGCAGAGGAGGGAAATTTGAAGTTTTTGGAGTCGTCGTAAAATAGGTCGGACATAGGTAATTCTTCAGAGGAGATTAAAAGTCTGCGGGGGGAAATTGCGACATTTATAAAAGGATTAGGAATTAGTGAAAACATTTATATTCCGCTACAAGAAGTTTCCCTTTTCATATGTACATACAGAGAGATATGGAGAGAAAGGATGGAAAGGGAGTTTGAAATGATGAATGCATAAAGGATGGCTGGATAAAGTTATATATTACATGAATATGTGCGTATACATAAAGTAAAGTAAAAAAAAAGAGGTGACGAGGAATACATTCATGGGATAATGCATCGGGGTGAAAATGAAAACAAGATGGATGAATGGTTGAAATTCCCTCGGCGTCACTCACCACAATGGCCTTTGGAAGCTTGGAAAATCACTTTCTGCTGTTGACATGCGGCTTTTCGTAATTCACATTCATTGCCGTAGGTAACACCGTCCGTCCCACACACCGGCGAGGTCGAGCTCAGCATCTGCATATACATATTTACCAATGTTCACTCAAACTACCCGTTTTATTCATGTTTATTTATTATTATTATACGCAAAAAAAAATCCAGGGGAAATGTTTTTATATAGGCCCCTTCCATCATTCCCTTTATTAACATGGGAAAAGTTTTTGCATAGCGTTTGTATGTACAGCGTCCGTCTTGGGAAACGGAACAAAATGTTTTACGGGTTTAGACAATTTTTTTATAATTTTGTTTAAAAAAATGTTACTGTTCTACAAATCCGCCATTTTGTAAATTACAAGTTAACAATATTATTTTTCAAAATAACATGAACACAAATTTTGACAAACAGTTGCATATATTTTCAAAACATTTTCAAGTAATTGTTTTTTAAAACTGGGCAATATTTCTACACAACAAATTTAAAAGAAGACAAGTTTGTGTAAACTTTTTCAAAATAGTAAATTTAAGAAACATTTAGGCTAAAATGTCAATATTTGGGTAAAATTTGTAACATTAGGAAGGAAAGTTTTATTCTTTGGGTAAAATATTTGCTCTTCGTATAGTTTCTTCGTTTTGGACTAAATACCGCAAATTTTGCAGCAAATGGTCAATTTTTTAGCTAAGCTTATTGCATCTAGTAGTAGTTTTAAACTAAATAATACATTTGTACAAACGTTTCATGCCCTATGACTCAATTTTTTTTAGTTTTAGACTAACCATTTTATTTGTGCAAAATTTGTTCAATTTGCCTAAAATTTACCATTTTGGAATAACAACCTATGTATGTTTTGCAAAATTTGCCCAATTGGCATAAAATTAACCATGTTGGAATAAACAAATAATAACGTTTTGCTAACTTGTGCAAACATTTTGCGAATTTGTGAAACAATTTCCCTAATTTGTGTCTGCTAAATTTGTGCAAACATTTTGCGAATTTGTGAAAAAATTTCCCTAATTCGTGCATACCTAATTTGTGCAAACATTTTCCCAATTTACGCAACATTCGCAAAAATTTGAAGAAAGTTTAAAAGTATTCGCAAATCTTCAAAAATTTGGGTTGTGAATAGTTGGGTAAAATTTTTGGGGAATTCCAAACATTTGGGCCCATATGGTAAAAAATTTGAAATGGCCTAAATTTTAGCCAAATGTTTTTTTCCCATTAAAAATAACTATGGAATCATAAGTCCAGAAATATTAAACTTTGTTGCATTTTCACGGGCTGACGCTGTACAAACCAAAATCCGTTTACTCGCGGAAAATCCAATATATAATGATAGGAATAAACGTTCACATCGGAAATCGTCTCAATATAATAAAGGGATTGCATGCAGTTTTAAACGACGAGCGATCGAAAAGTTTTTTTTCCTTGACGGAAGTTACAATGTAAAGTAACAAGTTAGAATAGAATATTTTTTCCTCCTTTTGCAAAAGTTAACGCTATCATAAATATTCCACCATGCAGGGTATAAAAAAATACCTTTTGCGAGCACAGTGCATGCTCCAATAATTATATGCGTGCATAAAATTTAATGGGAAAACTTGGTTGGTTGTGTGTGTGTGGTTGACTGTGCCAACGAAGCAAACGCCTATAATTTTGAATCATATTTAACTTCCAAATTTTTCGCGTGTGTACACATACACATTAGAAATAGAAGAAGAAGAAGGAGGGAAAAAAACTTTTTAAAAATATATTTTCAAACTTACTTCAGTCGTGCAGTTACCCGGGCAGACGCATTTAGTCTCGGAAGTTTCCTGATCGGAGATACACACGGCGTAAAAGTCACACTGTTTTCGGTCACAGCCATCTAAAAAGTGGAGAAATTAAAAAAAAAATCAAGTAATTATTATTCATGCCATTGTTGTAAAACAATTTTACGTTCAAAATTTTAAAACGGTCACAGGCGCCAAATGACCACAAGGCACTTTTCATTTCCCGACAATTTTGCGTGTTTTTTGCGTGGTGAGCTTTTTAGCGTGGGTTTTTAAAATGTAATTTATTTCAATTTTTGGAATTTTAATTCAACAGGTATAAATTTTCATGAAATACACAAAAAAAAATGAGATTTTATTATTTTTAAAGTTTACCTTTTTTTAAATTTATTTAAAATTATTTAATTTTTTCAAAATTACATTAAAAAAACTGCACGTGCAAATATTTTCATTCCATGTCATTTAATGCGCTTGAAAATCAAAGCAAATCTCGATCGGTTCACAATGCAAACCAAGGGGTTACGGAGTTTTCTGTAGAATTGTTGAAATTTGGACAGTTTATTGAATTTTAGTATTATAAGCAGGGTTGGGCAAAAGTGTATTCTTTTAAAATGCTTGAAATAAATATTTTAAAATTATTTTTTAGTATTAATATAATAATAAAAAATAAATATATTTTAATTTATTATAAATACATATAAGAAAAACATATTGCGTGCTGAAAATATGTATACTGAACAGGGTTGGGCAAATTTAGTATAAAACCAAAATAAGTGTTAGGCAGGGTTGGGTAAACGATAAAAGCAGCTGGAAGCAGTAGGAGAAAAATTAATTTAAAAATGAAAAATCCCTAAAGCCCACCTTACCGTAAGTGTTAAAATCACGAATTAGATCTGTAAAGTCAACAATAAGAATTTAAAAGCAAAGGAGGAAATTAATTTTTTCAAACCTAAAAATAATTTCTACATTATCTACATACACTCAGTCAGAGAACTCAGTTGTAATAATAACTTATCTAAAATAAGATCAAAATATTTACAAATTTATTAAATGCCATAACAAATCATGACAAATTATACATCAATACTTTAGATATACATATAGAAACATATGTAGATATATATATATATAATTATATATAACTTGAAGCCAGGGTTAGTCAATTACGGAATACAAGGAGAGAGCCATGCAAAAATTATACAAAATGCAAATATATTTACAAAAAAATTATCAATCACGCGTTTTAATATATATGTTCAAAATATGGGAATATTTGTACAAAAAACGTTTATAATTTTTTTAAAAATAATTTGTAAAATTTATTGTTATTATTATAAAAATCAATTTAAACAATCACTCACTGCAAAGTCCCGCGTACAGCTTATGCACGTGCTCATTGCTACTCAAGCAGGCCTCCATCCTCAGCCGGCATTCATTCTGGTAGGAGACTCCATCGGATCCGCACACCGGATCATAATCCGATGGGCAAGATGGACAGTCACAAACGGCTTCGCCCTTTCTCTCCGTGCAAGTTGCGCCAGGTGGGCAAATGTGCTTTGCGCAGGCGCTACTGGAATCTAGAAAAAGGTTTTCAAATTGGACATATATTTGTACTGTATTTTCTTATTAAATTTCTATTAAAATTAAATATAGTTGTATTAACTATGGTTACAATATTCAGTCTTAACATCATTAATTATTTACATATTCATGGTCCTTCGAGACTGAATCTTAAACATTTTAACCCAATTCATTGTTTGGCTGGATTTTCTTGGTATATTATTCAACCTTTTGGAATCATTAATTCACTTGTGGTCCTTCGACCCGGATATAATTTTCAATATTTTAGCCCAATTATTGTTCGACTTTCTGTTTTGATACAATATTCAGTTTTTTAATCCTAAATTCAATTGTGGTCCTTCGACCCGGATATAATTTTCAATATTTTAGCCCAATTAATGTTCGACTTTCTGCTTTGATACAATATTGTAAGGAGACTGAAGTGGGATGCAGCTCAGCGATAAAATAAATATAAGTTAGGGATGAGATTTTGTGAAAGCACCGCCTGGTCAGGTTGAAGACCTGACCAGGAATGACCAGAGAAGCTTTATTACAATATTTGGTAAAACACGTTACATGAAATGATTGGTCAAGTCATTATATTAAAATATGAATTATGGCAATGTTGTTTGATAATAATAACAACGGCATCGCTGTAGCGTTTGCGTTGGTAACGCGACAATATTCCTAATGTAAATTCTTATTTTTATAGTTTTTGGAACTTTAAGCGTGTAAATTCGTTAAAAAATTGGGCCTTTTTTGCTTATTATTTACAAAGTCTGATGAAAAAATTTTGGGGTCTGGGCCAGGGTATAAGAAATTTTAGGAGTACACCGCTGCCTCTATGATTTAACCATATCCCCCCTGCGCGAGCTCAAAAACTTTTAATAAATGTTTGCCCCACATGCTAAACCATACCCACCTATCCTTTAACATTACCCTCCCCCCCCAGAATAAAACCATGTTGAGCCTATATTTCAGCATACCCCCTATCCTTTAACATTACCCCCAAAATAAAACCATGCTGAGCTTTAATTTCAGCATACATCCTTATCCTTTAACACTATCCCCCAAAATTACACCATATTGAGTCTAATTTCAGCATACCCCTATCCTTTAACATTACCGGCTTCCGACAGCCACGGGGTTAGAGCGTCTGGAACAAGCAGCAGCATTAAAATTGCTAGCTCACCCCAGAATAGATGTCGGATCCTTGGGAGAGAGAGAAAACAAAAGAAGGAAGGCTGCACTCACGACGATATGCGAATGGGCCGTGTGCAGAAAAGAAGTTTAAAGTGTACTTTTCTATAACGGAGAGGAATTACAAAGAATCTGCGTATATGTATACAATCTGTATATTTTCCTGGACATTCCATTCAGACTGAGCGTCCGATTCACCTGACTTCTTTAAGTCATCTGCTGCTGCTTGTTCCAGACGCTCTAACCCCGTGGCTGTCGGAGGGCCGGTAATGTTAAAGGATAGGGGGGGTATGCTGAAATATGGGCTCAGCATGGTTTTATTTTTGGGGGTAATGTTAAAGGATAGGGGGGTATGGTTAAGCATAGGGGGTAAACATTTATTATAATTTTTATGAGCTCGCGCAGGGGGTATGGTTAAATCGTAGAGGGGTAATTATATTTTGTAACATTTTTTGGGGGTAATGTTAAATCATAGGGGGTAGAATTAGGTAATTTAAGAAAAGCAGTGCCCCCTTGGCGACTTTAAAACAACTTATGCAAATTGGGATTGGGACTTTTACCGACTGCTTTTTTCGTCATTGCTGTTTAAAACTGTTAAATAACTCTTATGTTAGCGTTACAAATGCATTTTTAATCTTTACCCTATTTTTATTGCAATTTTACAGGTGGCAAAAATGGTTTTATCATTCGTGGTGATTTTTGCTCTATGTTTTTTCCCGAGTCACTTGTTTTTCTTATGGTTTTATTTTTATCCGAACGCCGAACAGCATTTTAATGGATTTTGGAACGCCGTTAGAATTTTAGGGTTTTGTCTGAGCTTTTTCAACTCCTGTATCAACCCAATTACACTCTACTGCGTTAGTGGAACGTTTCGAAAGGTGACTTTTTTACCCCCTTTATTTTATTGGTTTATAGTTAATACTATACAATAGTAAATCTTTTGATTCCTTTAAAAAAATTGTATTACAATTGTGATGGTTGTTGTTCATAAGTAAGACAAACATACTCCACAGTTTTGTTTTACAAAGAATACCGCAACGGAATACTATATGCATTGTATTTAGTTGTATGACTTTGTAAAAAAGTTAATGAAATTTTCAGTACTTCAACAGCTACCTATTTTGCTATTGTGAACACAAAGAAGCGAAAACTATGGGTTGTGGATGTGGGACGACCTTATCAAACTCTACACACATCAATGATAGGAACAACCGAAATAGTTTGTGCCGGAAGCATTCAGTCACAAACACAAATGTTAAGTTAAAGTGTTTTTCTCATCAGCAACAGCTTTCTATGACCACTGTGAATCCGCAGCCACACCAAAGTAGTTCCAGCAAGGTAAATTCCGACAACGCAGGTTTGCTGTTGAACAATTGTCTTGAGTCAGGTAATGGTCATTCAATTTTACCGACTACGAAAATGTACTACCCCTACAATTAACCTTTCCGTGGGCGCTCCTTCTCATTGGTTTAGACAAAAATGAAGTGGTTACAAATTGTATCAGCAAGACGGATTAAGATGAAAAGATGTCTGAATACAAGATATTTGAGCATCTTACTGTTTTGGACTTTAGCTGTCACGTTATTATATACATAATTTGGAATGTTATTTAGTAAATTATTATATTCAGTAATGTATAATGTAAAATTCAGAGGAAGTAAACAACAAAATCATGGTATTCATATTGTGCAATATCCTGTGTTCAAGTCAATAATATGTTTTGATTTATCAGCATTTGTCAAGTATCAGAAGTTCAATAATGTAAAATGTGCAATATACATATGTAGGTCAAAATTATATCATAGCAGGAAATTATGATGTTAGACATGATATTGTTATTACAAACTACAAAATTGTACAAGTATAAATTGAAGATGTAAAATGTAATTCGGTGTGCATTCGGACATGAGAGCCTGAAACTCGATTGACTGAGTGTCACCATTCTTTCATTGGCAATAAACTCTCACTATCTTTTGCGAGTAGTACACCCACCCAAATTTATATAACATTACAATCCATGATAAAGTTTAACTTAATAAATTATATAAAAGCTACAAGGCAATGATATTATATAGTATTAATTTATACATATTCATAATAGTATTTTAGTTGTAGTCCATAGTAGTACTTTTATATACCGTACACTGTTATATAGTGTACCTTGCTATAACGTGCTATTTCTCAATATTAACACGTACCGGCGGGTCAGTGGATATTGCGTTCGCAAGTAGCGACGGGGGTCGTAGGCTCGATCCCCGAACACCACTATATAATTTCCGGTCCTTTCTCTCTCTAAATCTGTAGCTAAGGTGTGTGGGTGGATGTGGGATGGTGATCTGTTGCACTTGTGCAAATCTGGAGTTAATTGATGTAGTGTGGTGTTATCAATGAAGAGATGAGTTGATACAGCATACTGCATCAGTTGTCTCCGGTGAGCATGAGCGTCATGGCCCATATCACCTGAACACTGACACCTATACATAGGGTTTCCAGTCGCCCCGGAACGGCCGGGACAATCTCGGAATCGACACGCTTGTCCCGTGTCCCGGACGACCCCAATCAGGGACACGTAAATGTCCCAGAATTGAATTCACTTAACATTTAAAGCCAAATATAATAAAATCGTACGTACTCAAAAAATATATAGTGACGAATGAATGTGAGGTCTCATATTCCTGTCTTTCCCATATATGTTCTTATCTGTAATGTAAGTTATTATTCCTAATCCAACTTTTTCTTCATTCATATATTCTACTAAAGTCAAACCATAGAATAAATATTTTAACACGGGATAAGGTTACGTAAATTACATTTTAATTAAACCGTCGAAATGTATGAAAAAATAAACGAAATCAAAAACTAAAACCTGAGTAAATTTACAACTTAGAAGTGTATTTGTATTTTTGATATAATGAGATTATTTTGTCATCTGGGACATTTGTGACATGCATATCGCTCCTCGAGGTGCAAGGTGGTATAACTCCAAATTTCTTAAATGCAATATAGTATAACCACCATCATTTTAAGTGCAAGATGGTATAACTCCAGCAATTCTAATACCGTTTTAACTAAATGAAATTACGCTTCAGTGATAAAATTTTAGTGCAATATACGAATAAAACGGAAGAAACTAATATGTAAGAAAATAACAAAATGCGACGTAATTTTCCCGATTTTCGTTTGTATTTATATGTAAAATAAATTAAAATCATTTTATATAAATTAAATAATTACTTAAGTTAATTATTTACAAAAATTATTATTTAAATAATTTAAATAAATAAGTGTAATAAAATAGAACAAAAATGGAATTAAATTAATAAATAGATTTATGCAGTGCCACGAAAACTTTTAAATGTTAATATTTAGCAAGGATTCTCTATGTTTTACTGTATACATATAATGGAAAATGAAAACGATTTTTGGCTGTTATACCATCTTGCACTGAAAATTTAAAATGCTTCTGGCTAAAATTTTTCTGTTTCAATGCTTTTTAAATGCGAAATTGGAATTATACGTATACCACTTTGCATCAATAATTCAATTTAATGGTGGTTGTGGTCAGAGTTGGATAACTTTATAATTCCGTTTCGTTATTCGGTAAAAGTTATTTGTACAATAGTTTCGTTTTTCGTTTCCGTTTTCGAAACGCCGACACAAACGTTATTGTTAATAACGGTATCATCCAAATTCGTTATGTTAATAACGTTATTTGATTACGACTTGTATTTTCGCGTAAAAGTAGTAAAAATTAAATGTTAGGTATTATATTACTACTAAAAAGAGCCAACAATTTCATTAAAATGGTATTTAATTGGTTTAAAGCATCAAACGTGCAAAAGTTTCATTACAAATATCAAGAAAATTGTACATTTTAGGGAAAGAAGCTGACATATATCTTTTTCCGTTTTCGTTATCGTTACGGTATTTATATTTTATTGATACGTTTTTATATCGGTATAAAATTATATTATTTTTTCGTTATAGTTTTCGTTATTTTAACATTATGTCGTATATTAGCGTTAATAGCGTTATTTATAACGTTATTGAATAACGTTATCCAACTCTGGTTGTGGTTATACCAACTTGCATTTAAGAAATTTGGAGTTATACCGCCTTGCACCTCGAGGAGCGATATATCCGTCGTGTACATTAGGTGTCCATGTATTTCCTTATTAAAAAGTCTATCTGGCTGTATTTCTTTTTCTATTAAGTGATTTTCTATCAATCATTGCAAATTAGTATCTACACTGAACTCTAGCTATAAGAGAACACTATAAATCACCACAATCGGTCTCCTATATAGAAATTCTCGTATAGAGAGAGCTAGTATGCATATGACTATGTATGACAACACCAGAATGCAGGAACACAAGAAAAGTGTATTAAACAAGAACGCAAATTCAGCAGTCGCCCGCCATGTAATCCAGTCAAAGAACCACAACATCGACTGGGACAGCACAACCATCGTAACAAGAGAATCCTTTCCTCTTTTTCTTTCCTCTCCGCAAGATAAAAGAAGGTTTGTGTATTCAAAAATCAACTGAAGAATTAATGAACATTAATCAAGGTTTTTCATTAAATCACGCTTGGCAACCGCTAAACTTAAAGTTACCATAATAATTTAGTTTTTTAAAAAACTGTTAATATTTTAAAACCATTTTCATTTTAAATTTAAAATATTATGTGGATTTTCAAAAAGTTTTAACTCTCACTTGCTGTTACGCCTGAAGATGGTATACAGTTTGATACCGAAAGCTTGCGCTAATAAATAAAAGCTTGTCATAATTAAATCACGTAAAAATCATTTCAAATGGATATTAATGACTATGTATGGTATGCGGGCCAAAAGGATCTCCTGCATGAAAAGTTCTCTTATATGGAGGTCTCTTATAGTGAGAATACGGTGTAATTGTAAGACTATTTGCAAGGATAGTATAATATAGTAAGGTTGTCTTGATCCGTGGCGTCGCGATCGACACACGATGACGTTCAAGTAGCAACAAACATTTCAGCATCTTTGTATAGTAATACACGTCGCTCTGTGCCCCAGCCTACTGAATTTTGTTTTATATTTTGTACTTGTAATGTGAAATTAAATTTTTTTGCTCTGATTTTGTAGTACAACATCTAAGGTATAGCTTGAAGGGATAAATGATAATTTTTCGATATTATATACATTTTTTAATTGAATATGATTCAACTCAAACTAGAATGTAATGTTAAATCATGGCTACATATGATTTCCGCGGGCTTTCTGGTACTTGGGTTGCGTCATTTTATCCTTGATTCGTAGTTTCACATTCTTCCGCTGCTGGTCCAGACAACCTTATACTATTATATTATCCTTGCCATATATATACAAATTACTTATTCAAGGGTACTCAAGTCTATCGATTTCATTGAGAAAATACAATTCAACAAAAATCAATGTTCTTTTCTGGTAATCTTTCGAGGTCTCCGGAACATGAACATGGAAGTAAAAGGCTACAGCTACAGGTGATAATAACATGATAAGCTGTGTTTGCATTAATTGATTATAAGAATAGTTCAAGAATTTAAACTAATTATTTCATTCTCCATCAAAGTAATCAGTAATTTGGCTACCGCTGATAAAATATTTTGAACATTTTATTAAATTGTTATCATTCTGAAAGATTATCGAAATTAAAATAAAACTTCTAATTTAATATTGTTATTATGACTATTTAGCTTACTCACACATTCATCAAAAACATCGCAAATATATTTCACACAATACTCAAGTTATATAGTTAGTACAAAATATTTTTATCCCAGAAGCTATAATTGTAAAAACTACTTCAGAGTTAACTTTGGGAGAACCTCGTCAGGGATTCGAAGATTTCGTAAAAAAGTTCCGGAGTGAGGGTGCCGGCCGAGATCTGCAAAATATTTTTCAAGTTTTTGAATTGTACATATAAAAAAACTCAGCATTCAGCCTCAGCCCCCATTTTAAATCTTGAGTTTTTTTTACTATTCGAACATGATAATGATCGTACTAAATTTTGTTGTCTTATATTTTTCATTACTCTAAACTTTGAATGAACTAACCTTAGTCACCCTTCCTTTACTTTCAAATTTTAAATCGGAAAAATAGAATTTATTCACAGGTGAGTCATGTTGCATAGGAAGAGGCCCGGCGAAGGAATCGAAAAGTTGATGAAATAATTCTATAGCATTTGCACTAGTAGCATGTTCAATTGTTGTGCTAAAAAAATAAAATTATTCCAAGGTTGAAAATTAATCCGAATAGAATAAGTTATGTAAACACCACAATAAAATTCATAAAATAAATTAAGTAAACTGCATGATATATTTTTTAAATAATTATTTTAAAATAAATTAATTGAACTTACTGAGATACAAATTCTTTAAAATAAACCAACGGTATAGTACATTCAACGTCCAGGTCCTCGTCCTGATCACTCGGACTATTGTAACAACAGCTAAGAAGCATGGAGGAGGACTCCAAATCTACAAGTTTCTGAGCAACTTGGATGATGAAACATCGGCCGCCAAACAATTTCACATCATTCCCAACGACAGGCCGGGGCTCCGTTATGTAGATTTTTAAGCTCGACAACAAGGTTTTTTGGATTAGCCGGAATATATTCGAAGGGTCGTTGACGATCAACCAGGGACGATTCACTTTTGTTGGAGTTCCTCGCCGATGCGAACCAAACTTTGGTATATTACAACCTCGCCCTCCAAATAAACACTGGAATATTAGTGTGAAGGGGCTGGAAAGGAAATAATAATTATGAAAAATTTAAAAATAAATAATATAAAAATCTTTTTAAGAAATCCAAGAAATAAATTGATTTTTAAAACAATCCATTAAAAGGATTAATTTAAACGATGAAATATTCTCGCTATTACCGTGCTTGATCCCTCAAAATTTTCTTCCGGCCAATCTTCAAATAAATGGCTTCACCATCATATTCACTAGCTCTCACACCCTGCAGCACTTGAAAATGAGCTTTAAACTCATATTTATATCTTTCATAAAATAAATTCTCCAGGGCAAATTCCATATTAGCTTCGCAAGACCTGAAGTTCAAGCTTTCATACTCAGGCTTGGTGAAACCGCTGACGGCGTAAATTCTGCATTCGGATTTTAATAAACCTGTTGAAAATAATTTTAATACAAATATTTAAATTAAAACAAAAAATACAAAATATTAAAATTCTATTTATTTCAATAAAAACCAAACCTGTAACTACTTTCAGCATATTTTCAATAGTGTCTTCGTCATATTGGATCGGATTGGACGTGGAGGCGGCAGTGGCCGGGGTTTCTACAGGTCGCCGCCGGAAATAATTTGAGGACGACGGAAGACTCTGTGGATCTTGTCGCTGTTGTTGCAATTGTTGTTGCTGAAGAGGAAACAGACGCCTTTTCGCAACGGACTTGTCTTTCTTTACTGCGGCGGGACTACTTGTCACAGTGACTCTGCCACCCGATCGGAATTGTATGGCCTTCATTGTCAATTATTGAGGAAATAAATTTAATAATTATTTTTATTAACGAGAAAAACACAATTCAAATTTTACTATTAATTATTAATAAATTAAAATAAACATTTATTTCTTCTCAATACATGAAATTATTAATTTTAAATCTGAATATAATTCCAAATTTAAATTCCTGAACAAATTATTTACAATATCACGGTCCTTGATCCTCAATTAGAATTAAAAAGTTATTGCAAATTATAGAATAAAATTTTAGGGTATTTGAGATCTTATTTTTTCGGATTCTGGTGCTATCACCTATCACTATTACATATGTAAGCTTTAAATAATTGCAAAAATCTTTGCCGTATTGGCTTTTGTAAATTGTAATACTTGTATGAATGTACATATGTCAGCACTGTAGAATATTATTTTGCGCAGTGCGCAGCGCAGGTTCAAGATTCCCGCTACGCTACGGCAAAAAATTAAATGTGATGTCGAATCACCAAACAAACGAAACAAAGAAACCAAAATAACGACGCCATTCTTTGTTTTTGGAACGTTTGTAATTGTAATTTGTAGTAAGTATGTATTTAGTAAATAATTAAGATGTAAATATTGATCCTGCAATTTCTAAAATTCAAATAAAACGTTATACATACAAATAAAAAGTTATTATTTCTACCTTCTCCTATAAAAAACCATAGTTTTTCTAAAATTCGTAAATCTAGTTGTACAAGGACCCCCAATACATCAAGCGAAAGGTACTTAAATCGTAAGAGCGTATTGTGGACCAAATTTACCATTTTCAAAATTTTGGCGTGTTTTTGGAGTGAGAATTCAAAATTTTATTTTTTACTCAAAAAACTGTAACTCGCAGACCTTGTCCTGGGGGGGGGGGTAATTCTGAAACTCCATAAAATTACCTTCATGGTGGTATTTTTCTTTTGGCCGTAGCTTCTGAGTACCGGGCTCAAAAATTACCATTTTTACATTTTTAAAACTCATAAAAACACAAGTTTTTATAGGTATAAATGATCCATTAATAATAGCAAAAAACTCATGTTTAGCCTTGAATTTTTTTGAAAACTAATTTGAGCCCTTTTTAATTTTTACAGCAATTATTTTAGCCATTTTAATTTTTTAAAAATTAATTTGAACCATTTTAATTTTTTTAAAAATTAGAGACAATTTTAATTTTAGAAGCAATTATTCTAGCCATTTTTAATTTTTTAAAATTAATTTGAGACAATTTTAATTTTAGAAGCAATTATTCTAGCCATTTTTAATTTTTTAAAATTAACTTGAGTCATTTATAATATAAAAAAATGAATTTGAGTCGTTTATAATAAAAAATAAATAATTCCTACTCACAAATTTTCAGCCGTTTTTAATTAAAAATAATAATTTTAGCCATTTTGAATTATTTTAATTTCAGTCATTTCTAATGATTAAATATAATTGTTTCGTTTTTCATTGTTTAAAACACTGGTTGTGTTTTGGCCATATTAATTTTTTTAATTTGTTTTAGTTATTGGCAATTGTTATTTGTATTTTAATGATTCTTTTTAAAGTATAAAAATAAAGTTAGCCGATAATAAAAATTAAAGATAATTTTTAAAAAATAATAAAAATTAGGTATTTATCCGCTGTTATAGGAACGTCCTATTTTGACTTTTTCATGTTTACAAAATTTTTTTCGGGCAAATTATTTTTTTTGAGAAACATCTCTGTAATGGCTTGGCAATAAAATTTTGAGCTCCATAGTAAAAACGGGACCGAGGGGTTTAAGTTGTACCATAAATTCTTCCAAGTATTTCAAGTAGGTATACAGAATCCCCAGTAACCCTTGCCATTTTCGTTTCCCATAGTCTTTGTTGACATTTGGAATAAATTAGGCATGAGCTTTGTTAATTAATTTCTTAATTAAAAAGATTATGAAATATTACCGTATTCCAGCTTTTTAATTTTTCAAAATATTTTGGTTTTAAGAACTCATATCTTGTGTAATTCTGGAGAGATTTCCATACGTCGTTTTTTTACTGCATTTGCAATCAAATTCTGTACCAGAATTCTGATTTTATTAATTGCTTACTTAGACAACTCTATATGACATGTTGAGCGCAAAGGTTTTAAGAAACCCTGGATATGCGCAAATCATTTCACAGATATTCATTATGGTTTTAGGAGTTAAAATCACGATTGTTGTAGAAAATTGTCTTGGTAATGCAGGAAAAAAAGAATTATGGAAATCCGTCAAGAATATTATTACAGAAGATATATGAGCATCAACCCAAAACCTTTTGAAAAATTGCAATTAAAAAAAATACGTTATGGCTGATAATTTTTTAATTGTTCATAGCGTCGTTACCCGTAGGTCGACTGAAAGACTAAAAATATGCCCGCATTCAGAATTGAATTCTCTACAAAACCCATGCCAGTTTATTCCGAATGTTGACGATTTAAGAAATACGAAAATAGCAATATGCGGTTAATGGGGACGCTGTACATGTAGTTGCAAAGGCGTACTTCACTTAATTAATATGACAAGTAGTCTATTCATAATTAAATTTTAATTTCAATACATTACAAATGCCGAAATGCAAGTTGTAAATGAGCAAATATGATACTTTTTAGCTTCATTGTATCAGTTGAAGCCTTTCGTTTTGTATTAATACTAATTTGTTTAAATTTAGGTAGTGTTGGTAGGTGTTGTTTAGGTAATAAAGCTAAAGTAAACAATTCATTATAAGTACATTATTGACGATATTTAAAATAAGGGGCTGAATTTTATGCGAAGAAATCAACTGAAAACTTGATTGGGCTAATAATTGTTTTATGGGGGAAGAAAACTTGGTGGAGTTGTTTTTGACCCAAAACATTCTTGGCTGGAAACAATTTGGGCTATAAAAATATTGGCTGAATTACCTATGGTTTTGGGCGAAATTAGTTTGGTAGAAATATTTCAACCAAATTTTGTGGCTGAAAAAATCTTTGGTCGATTCATCCTCCTAGACCTAGACTCATTAAAAACGTAGAAATCCTTGAGGTGGCGGAGAGGAAATACAGTTCATATTTATATTTGGTGAATTTTAATGCATTGGATTCCAATTTGAAAGTTAATTTTGTCGATTTTTACAAAAAATAAAAATAATCTTGTACAAAGAAACCCGTTAAATTAATAATTTTATTTCTTAAAAAGTTCATATTTTTAATAAAATGTGAAATAAAAATGCATGACCGTCAGTTCTTCTCAGCTTATCAATAGGAACTTTGACTCATAAATAAATAATAAATACGTATTTATTTAATTATAATCCATCATGAATCCTCATAACTTTTGCTTCATTTGTTCAAAAGAATTATTAATAGCTCAACCCATCCCCTCATTTGACCTTGACCCCTCGTCCATTGACCTAGACTATAAATTTCCAATTATTTCTGATGACGACAATTTAAATGTTGACAATGATTTGTGGGATAATTTATGTTATTACATGGGATGGGAACCTCCGAAGAAGTACCAAATTAATTTTAGCCACGATGACATTCCATTATGTAAAGATTGTAGATCTTCCATTCATGATTTGTTCACATTCAATTTCGAAATGGAGGAAATCCGCAAGAGGATTCAGAAGGTTGTTGTCAATTTCTCGGTTAAAATATTGGAGTCGAAGAATGAATTTGTTCAACATGAAAAGGAAAAACCACGTTCCAGTAAAAATAATAGTAATCATGATGGTGGTAATGAATTTGTGGAAAAAGCAAAATTTTATAGAAATGAAATTGTCAAACGTAAGGAAATATTTAACAATAAATATTTAATTATATAAGTAAATATTTATATTTTATCGTTTTTTCATTTTCCTTCAGGTTATTCCGTCAGGATTAAACTCCAAAAACACAACGATCATCTTGACGAAGTTCCTACAACAGATAAAAATAGTAGATTGAGGAATAGAAAAGCAAAACACATGATCAAGAATGATATTTCAGCAGTCGATTCGATAGATTTCGAAAACAATTTAATCTTTCCCAACGACTATTTGGAGATTGAAGAAGAGGCGGAATGTATTGATAATGATTTTGGAGAATTTGATGAACCAGGTGAGAACTTTGCGGACGCAAGTGACATTTATTTTAGGTTTTTGGAATAAGAGGATTAAATTAAATTAAAATTTATTTCCATAACCTTGGAATTTTTTACGAAATGTTTTCTGGCCAATACCAACAAAAAATAAGAATCTCTCAAGCTTCTGCATAAAAAAGATTCTAACAAAATAAATAATTATTTAGATTGAATATAAATTAATTTGTATTAAATAATTTTTATATTCTTAAAAATATTTATATTTTAATATGTAAAAAAATCTTATTGCTGTCCATAGATTGCTTACAGATAGCTTCTCCAGGAAATTCCAACGATGGCAGTTATGTTCCTGAAAATAATGAAGCAAGCGATGGAGATGATAGCGCGACGGAGGATGTTAAAGATATTAGTAAGCAACCTAAATAAAAATTTGATGCAAATATTATGTAATATGCGATCTTATCTAATACGACTTACTTAACAATATTATTCTTTATTCTACAGAAACCAATGCATTCAGTCGTCGTTTGAGAGTGACCAAACTGTCGGAAAATTCATTCATCATGAACAAGAAATTCAAGTTTGAGAAGGTGGGAGAAGGTTATCAATGCACGGAATGTGGGAGTTTGGCAAGTGATATTCAAAAGTTGAAAAGTCATATGCGGCAACAGCACTTCTTGGGTATGGTTATCTATTAAATTAATTAATTAAAAAATATTTAAATAAACTATTTATAAAAATATAAATAAAATCAATAAATAAATAGATTTTTTATCGGTTTTAAGATGAAGGATTCCCATGTACCGAGTGCAGGAAGATATTTCCAACTAAAAGGAGATTAAAATATCATTTGAACAATATCCACAAGGAATCGAGACGAAAATCAGGTATGATCAATTATTGTCGAGATATGTTAAATTATCTGTTAATTAGTGTAATGTTGAAAACTAAAAATAATTAAAATCGTATATATGAATAAGTTAAGATACGATTGACCATACAACATTTTAGAGGTTTTAAATGCAATATTTTATACTTTTTAGAAGACAGTAATAGCATACTGACCATAGAGAATCCCACAGAGGTCTTATTTGTTGTAAATGGGAAATTCGCATTTGAGAAGGTACAAGAAGATGAGTACAAATGCGGGGAATGTGGATATTTGCAGAAGAAATTAGAACGCATAAAAACACACATGAGGAGAAATCACGTTGGTATGTGTAATTGCTAGTTGCTACAAGAATTTCGAATATTTATTTAATAAAATGTATTTTTCACCAAATCCAACATCAATGTTATTATTTATTTATTTGTTTATTTATTTATAGTTAATAGATAGAAGCTAATAATAAATATACTTAATATGACAAATATTTTGTATTTTATTAATTTATTATATGTCGATTCATTTCAGACAAAGAATCATGCACTTGCCCAACCTGCGGGAAGTCTTTCAAAGGTCATACCCGTCTTCAAGATCACTTACTCGCCCATGAAGAAAGTCAGTCCCGCGTCTGCGAAGACTGTGGGAAGGTTTACAAAACCGTGAATCGATTGGAGGAGCACCGAGAACGGATGCATTTGGGCAAATTAGAATTAGCAGCAACTGCTGAATTAAATTTCCCATGTCCACGCTGTGACAAGAAATGGGTCTCGCAGCAACTCTTGAACAAACATATTAACGCAGCTCATGTCAAGGAACTTTGTCAGATTTGCGGGAAATCCGTGTCCGTGGCATGGTTACCCCAGCATGTATTTGCTCATACTCACAGTGAAGTCAAGGCCCACGAATGTCCTCAATGTGGGAAGAAATTCCGCTATTCCAACAGTTTATGGGATCACATCCGACGGCACAACGGACTTAAACCTTACTCTTGCGATATTTGTGGCAAAGCTTTCAACCAGCACCAAAGTATGATGCGGCACAAGAGAATCGTTCATAAAATTAGCCAACCTTACAAGGATCCGGCGTATGTCAAGTACAAGGCTGACAAACGGAAATACTATCAAGTCGAAGCGGATAAACCTCCTGACAATGACAATAATGAGCCAGATTGTTCCAGGGAAAGTAATGTTATGGACGTGGAACAAAATGAAGCCGACGTTCTGCAATGACAAATTGATCTCAAGCGAATTTGAACATTAATTGTGTGTTTGTTAATTAATCCATTTATTTTTGCAAAATATTTAAATTACGTAAATTAATTTAGAATTGTGCTTTAGTCGTCACATTTGCATATTATTTTGTGAAGTATGTGTATTACTCTGTTAATGTTGCGAATTTATTACAAATTATTTGTGTCATTGTGTTACTCACAAGTTAAGTAATTATAATTTGTTGAGTTAGAAAATTGACTTGTGTTGTAAAATAATTGTAATAAAATAAAAAATATTACGAAGTTTCCTGTGAAAACAAGTTTTACATTTCTGTATTCTAGTCAACAATAATAAATCCCATATTGTTTAAAATTTTATAAAAAATAAATAGTAAATAAATAATAGTTGAATAATTATTAATTAACAAAAAATCCATAAACGTGATTTTTACTAGCAATCCTTGGAAAAAGCGGGAGCTCAGACCGTTCAAGAATAATTTTGCTATTAAATTTTTGTCTGTCACATTTTGCCGATTTTGCGATTGCGAAGATGAAAAATCATCACCAAGACAATTTTTTAATAACAAATACACATGTAGATTATTTATATTTTAACTTTATTTCAATTGTCACTTAAAAAGCATCTCCTTAGAAAGACTGTTCCTTCTGTTTCATAGTTGTAAACAAGTCAAGCAAGAATTTAATTGAAAATGAAGCCGAAGCACAATTGTTATTGCTTCATTTGCTCCAAAAAATCCCCATCCACTCCCAATGATAATACGAAGAATAATAAAGATGACGAATTAATAGCGGATTTGTGGGATAATTTATGCAACATTATGAAATGGAAACCTCCCCCCGCAAAATACAAATTTAATTTCGAAACGGAAATCATTCCATTTTGTTCGGACTGTAAATATTCCATTCGAAATTTATTTCAATTAAATCATGAGCTGAAGGAAGTTTGTAAAAACATGGAACAGATAATTGTGAATTTATCTGCCAAATTATTGGAGGCAAAAATTGGGGAAAAGGGCAAAAGAGGCAATTCTGTTGATGATAGATTGGAGGAAATAGCAGGATTTTATCGAAATCAAACTAGGAAACGTAAGAACAACGATAACATTTAATTTTACTTCATAATATAATCAAGGTTTTTTTATGGAATATTCTTGCAAATGAGTTTGTATTTTTGTGCAGGTTTTTCCGTAAAAATAAAATTACAACGAGATCCTCACCTGGAATGTATAATCTCATCCGCGGCTTGTCGAGCGTCGAAAGTTCTACAAAACGAAACATTAGCAGATGATTTTGCCATGGAGAAATCGGAATCAGTTTCTGAAAATTCTTTCCCGGGAAATTTCATGGATACTGAGGATTATGATGATGACGGAGGTTTCTTGGATAAGGAACACGTTAAAGGTAAATCTGATAATAATAGGAGAAGGTTAAAAAATTGGGAACCTTCCCAACCCAAAGATTTGTAGATTATTATTCGCGGGCATGAGCTACCAAAGTATTAAGTATATAGCTATGACAACTTCAGACGAAAATTGAAGATACACAATATTATTATTATTTATTTATTTCTGATTCACAGATATTCCAGAAGTTAAAATCGAGCAAAATGCAGCTATGGCTTTATTATTCGCGGACATGAGCTACCAAAGTAATAAGCATATTGCTGTGACAACGTTACACGAAAATTGAAAATACATGTGTATAATATTAATTTATTTGTTTCTGTTTCGCAGATATTCCAGAAGTTAAAATCGAGCAAAATGGAGCTATGGCCTTGATAGAAGATGACATGACAGATTCTGATTATGACCCCATAAATAATTCAGAAGACAATGCAGCTTCAGAAATTTCCGAAGACGGTAGTGATCTTCCTGAGGAAAGCGGGGATAGTAAACGCGAAAGAAAGACTCGGAAAAGAAAAAATTCTAGTAATAAAACTATGTATATGACCTAGTATTTAATTAATTTAATACCAGGAGTTATTATTCTATTGTTATTTTTTTAATTTTTACAGCATTGTTAAGTATGCCTATTGCTAATGAACATTTTTGAAGTAATATGAATAACTTTCTTTGTTTATGCTTTTAGAACCCCGTAAATATAAAAGTTCTTCTGAGAAGAAGAAGCTCTCGAAAAAACGTGTAAATAAGTTCCAGTTTGAGATGGTAGGGGAGGAGTACAAGTGCGGCATCTGTGGGGTATTGCACAAAGAATTAGAAAAAATGAAGCAACATGTCAGACATCGTCACATAGGTAGATACATAAGTCTCCTTGCAAATAAGACTACCAAATTGGTTTAAATATATACGAACAAAATTGATAATAAGAATAATAAAAATATTTTCAGATAATAAAAGGGGTTGTATTATTTGCGGAGAGACATTCAGCAAAACCCAGCTTTTGGATGAACATTTACTCACACATGATGAGCCAGATCTTTTTAAATGCGAAGAGTGTGGAAAGCCATGGCCAAGTTACCATAGCTTGAGGAATCACATTTTTAAAGCGCACAAAGCAGGTTAGCAGGTATAACATTCAAGTCAGTATTGTTCATCCAGTTCTGATTGCAGTTAATTACTGTGCTGGAAAAAATATTCATGAATTATTAATAATCACTTTTTATGTTCACACCACCCATGAATTTATTAGACAAATTCAAGTTCGAGATGGTGGGCGAGGAGTACAAGTGTGGGGATTGTGGAGTTTTACGAAAAGAATACAACAAAATGAAAAACCATGTCTTAAGGTGTCACATGGGTATGTCCTATTTGCTTAATAATAATTACTGCTGGAAGCTTGTTCTCAAATGACTACCGTCTACACAAGAAATAATTTGTATTTTTATTTGTTTATATAGAACCCCGCAAGTCGGATGAGTCTTTTAGGATGAAGAATCGCGCAAAGCAATCGCGTAAGCGCAAAAAATCAAATCACGCCGTCAGCAATTTAACCGTGGATAATCTATCAGATAACCTGTTTGTCGTCAATGGGCAATTTGCGTTCGAGAAAATAGAAGAGGAATTCAAATGTACTGAATGCGGATCTTTACAGAAGACATTGGACGACATAAAAAAACACATAAATTCCCAACACATGTGTATGTTCGGTCAAATTTCCAGTATTAATTCATTCTTCAAACTAAAAAGTCTGATTTAATAATTGATAACCTTTTAAATAACAACTAATAATCCTAGGCAATTTAATGAAAATATTTTCAGACAACACCAAGAAATTTATTTGTCACATTTGCGCAAAATGCTACATCTCAGAAAATGCTCTAAAGGATCACATCCGTACACATGATGAGAAACAATCTTCCATGTGCGAAGACTGCGGGAAAATTCTTCCAACTCCAAGAAGATTGCAACTCCACCGGGAGCGGATGCATTTAGCCAAACCATTCACACCAACGGACTTGTCTTTCCCATGCCAACATTGCGGCAAGACTTGGAATTCGAAGGGGCGCTTAAATGCACATATTAAATACGTGCATGAGAAACAAGTGTGCCAAATATGTGGAAAACAAGTATCTGTGGTGTGGTTCCCCGAACATGTATTTGCTCACACGAATGGTGATGTCAAGAAATTCGAATGTTCGACATGTGGCAAAAAATTCAAATACTCCAGTGGCTTTAACGATCATAAGGCAAACAGTATGAAATGCGGGGATGAAATCACTAATCGGAAGCGTTATTCGTGCGATATCTGTGGCAACACATTTACACAACATCAAGGGATGATGAGGCACAAAAAAGGAGTTCACAAAATTCAAGAACCCTACAAAGATCCCGCATATGTTAAATCCAAGTTAGAAAAGCGCAAGAATTTCCTATTTCTGTCCGAAACAGATTCTACTCAGGAACAAAACACTTCGAGAGCAGTTGAGAGTATCAAGGAAGAAGTTAAATCAAGAAAAAATGAAAATATTGAAGAACAAACTAATTACAGTGCAGTTGACGGTTTCGCCTTGCAAATGGATGAAGCAGAAGTATTTAATTTATAAAATGATTTGCTTTTTCCAATATTACGTATATAATTTTTTTAATGTATTTTTATTTAATTTTTAATAAAAAGTTTACACGAATACTTTCTTTATTGATTAATAATAATATGACCTGCTGCCAAAAGGCAACACCTTAATTGTTAATTGGGAAAGGAAGAAAGTAAAGTCATATAATTCAATACTCTCTTATTAATAATGCAATTTTAGATTATTAATAAACACAATTCTGAAAATTGTCACTTTTACAAACATAGCTTTAGCATCGCAGCCATTAAAATCGAAGCGTAATGTCACACGATCATATATTCATGGATGCATAAAGAATTTGTTTTTACTATTTTTTAAATTCTATATAGTTAATATTTAATACCATCCGGTGTCTATGCACATTTATATAAAAACATATGAAACATTCATTCCATTTATTAATTTCTCATAGATGGCGACTGTATCTCCGCGCAATTACAATCCAGCCGATCGCCATCTGGAGGATTGGCGAGTGGCCGGATTTATCTTAAATTTGTGAAATGCCATGGAAAAGTTAAAAAATTAAATCGGAAATTTAATTTAATGTATTTATTTATTTTCAATTAATTAAATTTGTTTATTTATTTTATAATAATTAAATTATTTTATTTTAAATTAAATTAAATAAATTATTTTTATTTTAAATAAATTATTTTTATTTTAAATAAATTATTTTTATTTTAAATAAATTATTTTTATTTTAAATAAATTATTTTATTTTAAAGTATATTAGTAAAGGATGATTGTACATAATAAATTCTGAGGTTAAAAATCTGTATACCTAGTTTAAGTATGTGCAAAAAACGTGAAACGAACGTTTTTCTAGAGGTCGGAAACGATTGTGAGATAGGAGAAGTTGTTCTCTGTATGTATTAATTGCATGTAAAATAAAATTGGCTGCTTTTGCACACGCCACTTCCAAAATGTGTTCATCTTGAGATAAACAAAACTGATGGGATAATGATGAGTAGAGGAGTTGTTAAAGCTCTTGAGAAAAGAATGTTATTTTGTCGTTTGTCTGTTCAGTTCGTACATGGAAAAGCAGTGTACATTCCGTTCATTTGGTAGATTGTCTGCATATTTAAATAATAATTAAAAATGTAAATACTTTCTATATTTATTTTATTTAATATTTATTAATTTTATGTATTTTGATTTATTAATTTTTAGAATTTATTTGCTTCATTAATTTATTTTGTATTTCCTGTATTTATATTTCTGTATTTATTTTGTATGATTATGATCCCCAAAAAAGTTAACAAGTGAATTGAAGTTCAAAATTTAATTATGTAATTTATTTGAATATTATTTTATTTCAGTTTGTACGATGGACACGGTCCGGCTCAATTCAGGAACAGAGAACTGTGGAGTTTGTTCGAAATCCCTTCCCCCGAACGTGGGTGTGAACCTTAAGGGTTGTCAAGACTGCATTTGCAAGTAATAATAATTATTCATGTTTTTAAGAAGCGCGCTGACACATGCTTGGCTCCGCAGCCTTCGTGGGTATATCTTGCCGCCTATTCGCCCAAATCGCTAATATAAATTTCTAGTTATGTACTTAACCTAACTTAACTAAACTTCCTTAAAATTCAATACCCCGCAACGTATGGTGACCAAGTCAGACCCTAAAAGTATTTTGACCAAGTCAGACCCTAAAAGTATAGTATGGTGACCAAGTCAGACCGTAAAAGAATGGTGAACGTAAACGCGTGACCGACGGACGGACGTCACACCGGTTTTATAATAGAGGAGATGCTGCTAAAATTTATTGCTACTTGAACGTCATCGTGTGATTGCAACACCAATGGTAAGGGCAACAGTTCATTAAATTATTTTTATTTCAAACATGCGGACAAATGCTTTATAACTGTAAAAATCCGCAAAATGAGGCAGATATTGCATCACTTCTGCATGTATAGCATGCACATATCGTCGGTGGAGTGCAGGGTGAGATATTCCATTTAAATTGCATAGAAAACGAAAAACCAACGTTGCAGGTTGGGATAATTACCATGGCTTCTATGCTAATTAAGGCTGGGAAATCGCGAAAAACACGATGAAATTAAAAATTCATTACAGGGTATTCCCAGCTGAGTAAATTGTTATATTGGACATCCGAACATCCCAAAACCAAAAAAATCAAATTTGAAATTTGCGAAAAACGCGAAATGCTCGAAAAATGGTGTAAGACTGCGAAATCCCACGAAATATACAAAATTTCCGGAAAATACTGTGAAATTTGAAGTGTAGCAAATTTTTTGAAAATTCGTTTCACAATTAACGTGAATTTTAGCAAAAAATAAATTCTTAAATTATTTTTATCTACTTTTGGCGTTAAAAAATGCTGAAATTAAAAATAACATAAAATCAACTCGATAAAATATTAATATCCATTTTTAAATGATTTTTACGTGGTTTAATTATGACAAGCCTTTATTTATTACCGCGAGCTTTCGGTAGCAAACTGTCTACCATCTTCAGGCGTAACCATAGATGCACATCCTCATGAGTAACGAGTGCAACCCTCGCACTCACCTCACACTCATTGCACTCAAGAGTGCAGAGTGAGTGCGAGTGCACGATATAAAGTTCTGCACTCATGGGTAGTGAGTGTGAGTGCACACCAGATTGTATTGCACTCATGAGTGCGAGGCTGAGGTCATATTTTTGCACTCACAACGGCGTCAAAATTAGTTTTTCTAATTGAAAATTGCATTTTCCCCAAACCTCATAATTTATTTCCACTTTCCACAATATTTTAATCGACAAAGCAAATACTTTTATTATTCGATTCGGATTAAACTCGGTTGCGTAACAGTATTTGGTACGCGTTTTCAGAGCAGTAACCTAGAATAAAGCAATACGATTTCCCATGGGAACCATTGAACACCATAGAATATGACTGCAGTCATATTCTATGGTGTATTTACAAATCATTTATATTTCATCATCAATATTTAATCAGGTAAATGCATATTACTGCATTTCGGATTTTTACTTAAAAGTTAATGTTTGAAAATTGTATAGATAAAAAACATAATTTTTGTTGCGGAAATATGTCTTACTTTAGACATTTCTTTTATGTAATGTGTTTTTTGTCTAAAAGGTTATGCAATACACAAAAAGTTTATTACTATTGGACCAGGCAGATGTGGAATTTCGTATGAATTCAATTGTTTACAGTCGAAAATTATCAAATGTCTTCAAATTAGGCATTTTTGTTCTATTATGTATATTATTCAATTGCATAGAATCACAATTAGATTCACAAAATATTAAAATAATTATTAATCCAGCTCAAGGTATGTACAGCAAACTCTTGTTATAAGATGCCTCGATATAATAGAACCTGTCCATTAAAAGACCTCCCGTCCACATATTATACACTATTGAATATTTGCACAAGATCTTTCTTTGTACGGGAATAACCTTGAAATAGATTAATAGGGATTTATGGTGGTTTTTTGCACCAAATGATTACTATATTTGTTTCTTAGTTGACAACATTTTTGTAATTTGCACTCATGAGTGCGAGTGTGAGTACAATTGTTCGCAATTATGCACTCATGAGTGCGAGCGGAGTGCGAGTGTCAAAATTTTGTGCATCTATGGGTGTATTCCCATGTCATCGATGTTTAAATACGATGGCTACAATCACGTTTACAAGCATAGAATTCATATTATCATACAAAATCCTGCATTCTGGCACTACAAAATAAATAATGCTATTATAAATAAAATTAAGAATCGTCTGCGTTTGACCCGGTGGCCGTAACGTTTAAGTTCGCTTCTTTCGCGGTGTGTATTTTTAATAAAATCATTTTGACTGAATGTATAAAATGAATTTTAAATTTCCAAATATTGTAGTACATGTTTTGTGTTTACTGAATTTACAATTTTATTAGTACTATTGAGCCGTATTATTATGCAGTAAAGATATTATTAGCAGTAGGTAACGTTGGGAACTGCGCGCAGTAGACGAAGGGGGTGGGTATTGCCCGAGGTCAGTGGCGGCGGAGATTGTGTTAGGTGAAAGCGGTGGGTGTTATCAACCGTGGGAGCAGAGGGTGTCGGCCGCGTTGGACGGTTGGATTATGCATAATATGTATACATGATAAATTAAATCAATGATCTTGTCTTTCGAGTTTATTTTTGCTCTAACTTTTAGAGGTGTTTTATTCGAATGGCAAAGTGCTGTTGAACAATGCACACAATAATAACGGAATTAAACAAAATTAAATTAAAATGTTTTTCTTGGGATTTAAAAGTAATAAATCAATTGCGGCAATTGTCTTCTGTTGTCAAGAAAATAATATCATCCAATTAAGTTAAAATGAGCAGGTTGAATCCAAAAGTAGCCCATCTAGCACCTTTGGTTAGGGGTTAAGATTGATTTCCTTTACAGTTAACCCGCTGATTTCTGCTGTTCTCTCTCTACAAATTTAAATATAAATAACAGTAATAAATTTATAACCCTTCGGTTCATGTTCGGCTGAAACGTCCACCGTATATACTGCTATTGGAATGGGTTTGAAAGTTCCCATCGTTCAAGGCAGCGGGGACAGCTTCAACGTCAAATTCAAAACTAAACTTAAACAAGAACGAGCAGAAATAATATATTAACATCGCTGCCAGCGTGCAAGTCAATTTTTCAGTTAATTAAACTTCGACTGAGGAAATACTTGTTTATTGCAAAATAATTAAGGATGCAATTAAATAATGAATTCGAATAACTTAAAAGGTCTTTAATGCTGATTAATTAGGAAGCATTTTATTCTAAAGAAGTATTCTTGACTGTAAAGCTCAATTAGATTAATACGTTTGGTTGTTATATATTATATATTTATACTAAGCTTCAACAAATGGTTAACCAAGACAACAGCTGTATTTAGTTACTGAATAAACCACTTATAAATATTGATGGAAATTGCAGCAGTATTTTTCAGACAATACATACGTATGGTTGTTCTGGTGGTCTTGTGCTGCTAGCAGATTCTCGTCCTTGAAGTAGCACCCATTTCAAAAGCAGAAATTTAATCCTAAATGTTGATGCACGTGACGAAACAGCCCCCATTGATTTTGCGTGTTACATCCGCAGCGCCAACAATGATTCTACACTGTAAGCAGAATAAACGTACAATTTTGTGATGTTATTGTATATGTGACTCGGTCAATTACGGTATATTCAGAACAGTCGTCGTTGTTTGCATACGATTTCTTTGTAGCGAATTGTGGACAAAAACCTTTAAAAATAAGAGTAAAGACAAAACTATGCAAAAATATTTTAAAATATATATTAAAACTTTAGAAAAAGATTGATTACAAATTAGCAATTACACTGAACTTGCTATACGAAAACGCTATAAATCTCTAATATCAGTTTTGTATATCGGAATTCTCTTCTACGAAAACTCATACACATTCATATTTATACAAATATAATAAAATTAGAACAATATAAATTTTAAAATAGTTATAACTATTTTGTGTATAGACTAAGGTTTCTAGACAGAATGAATCCAACAATACAACAATACAATATAACTATGTATGATTTGGAAACCTATAGGATTTTTACGGAGAGCTCTCGAATATGGAGATCTCTTATAGCGAGAGTCCGGTGTATATGCAAATTCTGCTTGAAAAAATGAATTGATTATAACTATTTACAAAAATAAACAAAATGCATTAAATCACCTTAACGTTGCATAGTTTTGTATAAAAATTTAAAAACCATTAACAGAAAGTTACTTTTACCAGTGAACAGTTTACATTATTTTGTTGTTCATACTTCAGTCGAATCCACTTTTCAATGCATCTGTGGCATGATTGATGTCCGCACCGGAGAACATCATCCGACGCGGCTTTATAACATACATATGCTGCACATAAATTAAAGTGGCACGCCAATTCAATAGTTTCCCTCTCTAGGAGAGCGAACCCTAAAATTATTAAAAATCTTCGGACAAATTTAAATGGAGGTTTTGTGATTTTGGGGAGAGTAACATAAGGATATGTCGTTGTTTAAAATTTCCATTAATATTGAGAGATAGAGTTTATTTTCCTTGTATTTCAAAGCCCCCGTCGCACTAATCAAAATTATTTCAATATAACCTAAACTTTTGAAATTATCATTTTCGCCTTATTATATTATTTTAATTATTATTTAAGTCAATTTTACGGCTGAATGAAGAAGGATTAAAGAAAAAGTGGAAGAACATTACTGATACTTCAGTTTACAGTTATTTTATCACACTGCGAAAGTAAATAACCGCACTTGTGTTTACTCTGTTTCAATCCCAGTCTCAATACAAAAGGAAGTTAAACAGTGTGACTTATTTAAGGATTGTCGATAATAGAACGGTTAATTAAAGTTCGCAATTGTTCTTGCCTACAGTTTAACGATCTATACAGTTGGTAAAATGTCTGGAGTGGAGTCAATCGTCCCTATTCTTTGTTTGCAAACCCTTTACGGTTCACCAGCTGTTTATTAATTTAATTAGTTAAACATTGTTAACTCCAGGTGATGTACAAATTCGTTTTTATTTTGACATATTTAAAAAATTTGATTCAATAAGTATCAGTGTTTTATTGCGGTGGTATCTGAAAAAATATTTAATGCAATTCCATTTTAAGTTTTGCATTAAAATTTCTCACATCAAATCTTTTTATGTATATCAAAATATTAAACTTTAGTTTGGAAATCACGAATTTGAGGAAAATTGTTCTGGCCATGTACATACAAAGTTAGTAGATTATTGAATTACGCAATTTTTACCTTGAGAAACACAATTGCTATATTCAAATATTAACGAGATACATACGTACATAGTAAAGAACATTTTCCATTTGTTATTCAACATGGCTCTCAGTTTTCGCGACTCGTTCCAAAAATTACTTGGTTTATGCCAAATACAAATCAACAAGAAACAACACGTACTTGGCTTTATGTCATTGTGTATAGTGATTTTAGTTGGGCTTACATTTATGGAAACATTTATTAACGTTTTACCTCAAAGTGAATTCATTGATCAAAACCTTCAACAGAGTTATTTCAATACCAGTTCAAGTTTCAGCACAGCAGATTGTACACCCGTACATTTAAATGTGCCATTGTTTTACGTGAGTTTGGTATATATAATTACAAAAATGTACTGCATTAATTTAAAAAATACCTTGTTTTGTTATTTAAAAAATTTCCATAAATAATATTGCCATCGTTTCCCTACAAATCAGAAATTAAACAATAGACCGACTACAACATGCGAAGTCCAAAATCAACCCATTGACCCAACACAGTCAAATCAAGAGGAAAAGATTATTCTATTTTACACACCGTCTTATGGTGGAAGCCCGATTCCTTCAAATGCTGAAAAACTTGGAAAATTTTACTACACTAACAGTTCAAAGTTTTCCTGCCCCAGGAAATGCGCTCTGAGCGAAGATACGTCATTGGAAAATAAGGCTGATGCTATAATTTTTAGTGTCTTGGATCAAAGTAACAACATGTATAATAATTTCTACCTTCTCCTATAAAAAACAGAATTTTCCAAAATCCGTAATTTTGGTCGTAGAAGGACCCCCAATACATCATTGGAAAGGTCCAGAAATCGTAAGAACAGAATTTGGACCCAATTTACAAGTTTCAAAATTTTGACCCGTTTTTGGCGGTAAAATTCAAAATTTTGACGACATTTTATTTTTTTCTGAAAAAACTGTAACTCGCAGACCTTTTCCTGGGGGGTAATTCTGAAACACCATAAAATTACCCCCATGGTCATATTTTTATTTTAGGCGTAGCTAGTGAGTCCCGGGGTCAAAAATGGCGATTTTTACTTTTTTTTCTTGAAAATTTTAAACATACCGCCACATTGAAAGCGCGTATTATGTATATAAAGTATGTAAAAGACGTACATACAAACTAATATAGCCGGATTAACTTGATTGGGCCGCCGCGCCTCAAAAACAAGCGCGCGCAGCCCGCTTTTTATTTTTTAAAACAAAGTTAATTACAAATTCAAGAATAATCATTAATACATATTCATTTATAGAATAATTAATCGTGTAATATTAAAGAATCTCTTAACATGTACATACAATAGTTGACAAGATGTCACGGTTTCAAAACTATAGCTTATATCATGCATTTTGATTTGGTAAAAACGGTTAAATTAAATTAATACAGAAAATGGGACTAATAAATAATATTCCTTTTAACTATTTGAACAGGAAAAACAGGCCAACGTTTTCAGTGCAGAAAAAACGCAAGCCCAACCAAATATGGATCGCGAATGTCATTGAACCTTCTATATACCATCGCGTTTCCCACTTGCAGAGTGACAAATTATTCAATTGGACTTGGTCCTACAGACTTGATTCAGACGTTTATTCTGGCTACGGATTTTTTTACAAATTAAACTATGCGGTTGAAAATATTGATCTACTTCCTAAATCACCGTTTAGTGGGTGAGAATTGTAAATTTCAAAAAAATATGAATTTTAAATTTACATATTTTCTTTGTGATTTGGATTTATTAAAAAAAATTATAATTTAATTCCAAATTATTAAATTAAACTCTATTCAAAAGAATATAACGTAAATTTCCTTTTAACATGCGTAATATATTTCGTAATTTTAAAATTAAAATAATATATAGAATAATTATATTAATAATTTATTGACAATAATTTAAAATTCTTAATTAGGAAAACAAAATTGGCAGCATCGCTGATTTCAAATTGCAACGCACTCGGCCAGCGCGACTTAGTTCTGGCGTCCCTTAAAAAATTCATATCAGTCGATTCCTACGGTAAATGCGGGGACATGAATTGTCCAGAAGAATCCACGTGTCGGGAATTCATCGGCCAGAACTACAAATTCTTCCTGGCGCTTGAAAATTCCCTATGCCAGGACTATATCACGGAGAAGTTCTTTCAATGTTTTTCCAATGACATCGTTCCAGTTGTTTATGGTCTGGGGGACTACAGCGAAGTGGCGCCGCCGCATTCCTACATTAATGCACTGGACTTCCCAAATACCAAAGCCTTAGCCGAATATTTAACATATTTGGACCAGAATGATGAGGAATACTTGAGATATTTTGAGTGGAAGCGCTATTACGCCCTGGGCGAGACGCCGGATCCATTTTGTGATGTATGTATTCACATATGGGAGCCGATACAATCCAAAGCAATTACACAAGGATTTGACGCCTGGTGGAGGCATAAGCGCCCGCCCAATCCAAATTTAAAAGATGACACAATTGGTAACAGGCTGCTGCTAAATGTGCAGGAGCAGTGTGTTTCTGTTGGGGAAATTACTTCGACTCTACAATTTTTTAATTACTTATTGTAAAAAAAATGCAAATACACTGAACTCTCGCTATAAGAGAACGCTATAAATCACCAAAATCGGTCTATTATATAGGAATTCTCTTATAGAAAGAGCCAGTATGCATGAAACGATCTACGAACTTTTGCTATAAGAGAACGCTATAAATCCCGAAAATCAGTCTCTTACATAGGAATTCTCTTATAGAGAGAGCTAAAATGCATATAACAATGTATAATATGTGCGTGGGCTCAAAGTATCTCTCCCATATAGAGAGTTCTCTTATATGGAGATCTCTTATAGCGAGACTCCGGTGTAATTAAAACATTAAAAATTATGCAATTTAATAATAATTAATACAACAATTATTATTACAAATTCATATTACACCAGACTCTCGCTATAAGAGATCCCCATCTAAGAGAACTCTCTCTGTAAGAGATCCTTTGGGCCCACATATCATACATGGTTATATGCATACTAGCTCTCTCTATAAGAGAATTCCTATATAAGAGACTGATTTTGGGTGATTTTGAGCGTTCTATTATAGCGAGAGTTCAGTGTACAGCAGAAACTCTTTATTATAATGGCGCCCTATAAGGCCACAAAATGTGACCGTTATAAAGAATGCTCTTATAAGTCTCAAAATTTGAATAATTTTATCTCTTATTTTAGTTAAACGGGGCTTGGAATATAATTTTTTTATTTTATAATTATTCATAATATATTTTAATAATACAATTATTCAATGAATATGAATACTTAATCATGATTTATTTTCCAAGAATACAGGAATATATAGTGACTATTATTAACCACATAATTGTCTATTTAAATCCAAAACACTTAAATCACGCAACAAAAATCATTAATAAAAGCACCAAGTTTTCCTTATTCAGCATTAATCACTCGTGTTTATAAATCAAAATGAATATTAAGATCCACATTTAATCACTCAATTTCTTTGGAATTGACGCACATAAAGAGGAGAATGACCACAAAATTATAAATATTATAATTAATTTCATTCCGCAATTAATTTTCATCAGTACTTTTACTCGTCAGATAATGGACCGCTGAAGGGTATAAATTGTAAAGTCATCCTTGCTTTAACGTCGCAGTTTCTTTTAACTTACTCTTTACTTTTGTTTTGTCATTTGAATTATTTTATCCATATAGTTTCTAACCAGAATTAATACTCTTAAAAGAATTTCGATATTAATTAATATTAAAAAATAATTATTTATACATTATTTCTTCCGTCAAACTCTCAATTTTAATTCAAGAAATTTCAATACACCCAACAAAAAGAGAATGGGCGGGCAATTCAAAATCGGTAAATTTGCTCACGCTACCTTTGTTGTTCTCCTGGCCGTCGCAATTCGACAAACGGCAGGTCAACTGACTGCAGGTGATGAAATGACCATAGCATTGGCCGCACCATTCGTTAAAGCCTTTGACATTCGTTGTCCCGAGATTACTCCGGAAATGAAACAAGTGAGTATTACAAATATTTATTTTTTATTTACAGTCCACTCTCGCTATAAGAACACACTATAAAACCACTAAAAAGTGCTGTTATAACGTGATGCTGTTATAGAGGAAAAACGCTAAAAACTGTTTAAATGAGCTGTAAAATGAGTTAATATATAAAAGCTTTATTTTGACAAATATTATTATGTTTTTTAGCAGTTCCATGTGCCAATTCTGTAAATATTAGTACATAATAACCGCATTTACCATTGGTTT